>JAACJT020000002.1:1932624-1961246 GCA_009936485.2 Gymnarchus niloticus | reverse complement strand
GCCTCTGCCTAGTGCCCAGTGCTGTCTGGGATATGCCCCAGGTCGGGCAGTTGGAAGATGGATGGATGGATGGATGGCTGGATGGATGGATGAATGAACATGTGTGCTTGCCCATGTGCATGCAGGACAGTGGCATGCTGTCAGTTCTTTGTTACTCCACTAGGGGATGATCTTTCCATATGAGAGCAAGCACTTGTCATAAATCTTTATGTATGAGCAAACCTTACAAAGGTGGCTAAAAACTGTATTCATACAGGCATGCCTTAGCATTCTTGGAGTAGCATATTTATTGCTGAGAACACACCATTCTCCTTACGTACCATGTGCTTTTGGAGAAGGGGCTTATTTTTCTGTATATTGTTTGCTGATTAATTACAAGTTGACACCACCCTGAGAAGCTCCAGTTCTGTTGTCTTCTCATAAAAGTTGCTTACCAGATATCCACCGACTTGCCTCGGGGTTTCCTGCAAACATAAAGCAGAGTTTAGTTCTGGCTTGGGTTTAATATATACTACGGGCAGTGCTAGGCTTGGGCTAGTGGGGCTTTAGCCTGAATGTTTTTAGCAAAGCCCTGAATAATTTTTGTAATCTATCTTGAATATCTATCTTGAACTGTAACTGATGCACGGTGTTCTGGGCTAAGCCCTGGATCTTCCCTGACTCTAGAACAGTCCCTGACATGCCCAATACCCTCAGATTCAGCTCTGAAGACCAAATATCTGTTTTGTATAGCTAGAACAAGAGTTAGTATAGGTCATTTTACAAAGTGTGCCAGAGTACATTTGCACTAGAGACTGATCATACAGAGTCTGACTGTGTGTAATTCATATTGTGTGATCACACTTGTATAATCAGTGACAGCCAGTAATGTGCTAGTGATGATGAATGTGAGTTTAACACTAGATATGGTTACTGGAAGCAGTGGTCTTAGAGTGGAAAGCCCTCCAGCCTCACTGAAAGAGCTGTCAATGTCCCCTGTGTCTTGGTGGTCACTGTATCAGTATGAACTAGGGGTGGATGGAAGGTATTAATGTATATATCTGAATTCAGCTCGTCACACCTGCAAAGGTAATACCATCCCTCAAGCATAATTAACCACAAACGTAATGTAAGTTTGCAGCTTTTAATGTAATAATCCCTCAAACATGACAGAGGTTGCTTACCACAAATGTAGCAACTATTTTCCCACAAATGTAATAGATATTACCTTTCCAGGAATTTATTACATTTGCAGGAAGGTAAAAATCACCAGTTTTAAAAATGAAAATAATTTCCCACAAACGTAATATTTGTTATATTTTTGAAAAGTTAGTTACATTTGTGGGATGGTATTACATTTGCAGGTGTAATACACCCTTTATAGAAACAGTGTGCCAGGATTTCAGCATTAATTCAGCATAAACATACACTGTATTGTGAAAGAGCGGTAAAGTTTTAGGAGGACTGAGTGATTAGTTGATTTCAACAGTGATTGTGTCTTAATATCTTGCTCATCTGATTTGATTAGTTGCCTAAATGGAATGATTTTTTTTTTCTTACTTGCACACTAGTGAAGGACAGTTAGCCAAACCATGTAGATAATCGATTATTAAATTCACCTATTAAATAAAGACTTTTAATAATTATGGAGACAAGAGCCTGGTCCCCTTTGGTATGTAAAGTAACTATAAGTTTTATAGCTGTAAATATTTTTTTTCTGTTTTAACCGATGAAATGTGTTTACAAAAATATACAAGGTAGTATTTTCCTGGCAATATACAGCACTACTATGAAAGCTATTTATCAGACATTAAACGTATATTCACCTTTCAATTAATCAATGAAAAAGGGTGAACATACAAGAATAAATGAAGCATTAAAGTAAAACATGCTGGATGAGGTGATGGACATTATGATTATTAATGGACATTATGAGCCATTATTATTGCTGTCTTTACTTTATTACTGAGTCCTAATTATATATTTTATTTCACAAGTATTTTCATCTGGTTTTATTTGTGCCACGGTACTGGGAAACACGTAACACACAATCACACAGCACTGGCGGACACATAGACACAATCACACCTGGCAAGACAGAAACTGGTTCTTTGAGCAGCTCAACTCTTTTAAGGCTCAAAGGGCAGGAAGGCTCATATATAACCAGAAAGGCCAGAGAACACCAGACAGGCGAGGCAGGGCATGGACGAGGCAGGTGCAAAATAACAAGGGAAGGCTTGTCCATCCTTAGGCATGGAGTATCCATAAATCAGGGTACCCCTACCTCCATAGGCTGGATCACTTTTGGCTACCCACATATAGTAATACCAGCCACTGAGACAGGCAGGCATACTGTGGCAGGGCCTAAGCATCCGAGGGAGCTAGAAGCTGGCTCAGACCGCTTCATGAGGCAGTATGATCAAGCAGGACCCACCAAACACCCTTCCAGATCAAGACTGACCAAAGGAAATAGGCTAGGGAACCAGGCAAACACGTGCTTAACGAGGTAACCAGCACCAGGTGCATAACGAGGCAATTAGCATCGCCACAGCAACCAGGTGCAGCACGAGGAAACCGGGCAGCAGGGGGAAGAGTCAGGGAACAGGAGAGAGAGGGTGTGACAATTTGCAGTTGTAGCCTAGAAATTTGATTCTGCTGTACAAATTACATCCATGGGTCAGTTCATCAAACATAATTCTCGTACTGCTGGTATTTTAATGAACAAAACCCTGAGTGTTAATGAATGACAGAATCTACATATATAGAATGCTGCCCTAAGGTTGCCTAAACAGTAGCATTTAATTGGATGAGTCCTGTCTAATTTCTGCAGCAGCTTCTGATCTTCCTAGAGCAAATGGACTTATTGTGATCAGTAAATGGGTGTGTCTCACGTGCGATGACTGCAGTGCTATTTGGGTGCCATGACTGTGACCTCCTCGTGTTAAACTGGCTCATATTTTACCAGCTGCTATTTGATGTGTCTCAAACAAATCCTGTTCGTTTCAGAAGGACTCAGAAGCTTCGCCTTGTTGGAAAACATGTACTGATAATGCATTTTACAATATGACAGCCCCGGGCTATTGAAAAGGAGACATCGAGCAGCTCAGTTCGTGAATGAATAGATGGTTATAAAAACACTACTGTTTTATTGTGGTTGCTTAGCATCCAAGTCTGTCTAAAGTGAGTTTTCTGTTCTGCAGAATTAGGACTATATTAAATTAGATCATTACATGGCCCATATAACAATGCACAATGATCCCCTGTAGCAGTGAAATGAAGTCAGTTGCTTTAAGCCTGTATAACCAACTTATGTATTACAGCCTGTGTTGTACCCTCCTTAGATGAGCTATGGCTGCTTACCTATTAAATACAATTCATGCTAATCTCTCAATCGTTAGGTAATTACACAAAATCAGCTTCCCAAATGAAATTTGGCAGGAAATACAATCAAAATTTGGACTACAGTTCGGAACTTACAGCTGTTTTCCTGTGTTGAGAGCTTTGGTTGGTTAGGTCTGACTTCAACAATGACTAAAATCTAGAACATTGAAATGACATCAAAGAAAATCCTATGGAACAAAGAATAAACTGTGCAGTCATAGCCTTGAGAAGAGAAAATGAGTCAAAATAATAAAGTATAATGATATAGAAAACTGAGGGTCCAGTTTCTCCATAGATTGTCTGAAAGTGGTTTATAGTTGAGATTTAAAAACAGTCAACTCATAAAACAGTCGTAAACAGAATGTTTGCTTTCTCTGACTAATTTACACGATGATTCCGTGTGTGCCGTTTTCCTGTGGGTTTAGTTGTTATGGAAATGTCAAAAGTCATCTTCCAACCATGCAGTCATGGGGGTCGGGGCCTATCCCAGGCAGCACAGGGCCTAAGGCACAGGCCATCCACTTTAATTCAGGCACTATAGGCAACTCATGGATCCCATTTCAGCTAACTACATGTTTTGGACCGCTGAGGAACCCTGCACAACATGGGGAAAACGTGCAAACTCCACACACACCCAGCAGAGGCAGAAGTCAAACCCTCAACCCTGGTGGGGTAAAGGCTAGTGCATCTCCCACTGCGTTGCCGTTTTGGGAGAACCTTTGGCTATAGTGAAGTCTTCTGCTCTCTTTCTTGGATGAGTGTGTCCTAACACCAGTTGTACACACTCGCTGTCAGTGTGATAACCTTTTTATTAAAGGAAATGTTTATGGACAGCAGTTTTCTCAAAACTCTGAAGACTTAGTTACAAAGTGAACATTCAGACTGGGCCATTCATTTACATTCTTTTAGCTTTCGCCTTATGCTTTGAATTGTTTAACTTGCCCAAAGGTGGATTTCTTCACCTTTTTTAGGTATTTCAAGTAGTGATGGGGCAAATGATGCTTCAAAACCTGTGATAGGTGGGAGCATCCTGAAATAACCAATCAATGCTGATGCCAAATGAGGTTTCAAAACCCATGGTGCGTGGGATTATCCTGAACTACCAATCATTTGATTGGTATTGCAGGATACTTCCATCTACCATGGGTTTTGAAGCTTCATTTGTCCCATCACTAATTTTAAGAATATTCTGTATTCACTGTGTTAGAATATAATTGCTTTATTGTCATTGTACTGGTGTATACAAGGAAATTAGGTGCACTACCTGAATAGCACATCTCACAAATAATAAAATACACAATATTTAAAAAAAAAAAAGTCTTGCAGTCCTAGAGAGTGCAACACAATGCTATGGTCTCTATGGTAACAGTGATTAATGGTAGGTATGGTAGCGTCTGAGTAAGGATCATAGTAATGAGGCATCGGAATCCAATTCACAGCTGAGAATATCATGCGCTGAATGGTTTGCCTCAGTGGTGATGAATGAGGTAATCACTGAATGGTGGGTCAGAGCATCTACTCTGGGTCTTAGAGCCCACCCTGCCTGGTACTATTTTCCAGTTGCTACCGCACACAACACCAAGTACTTAGACCAAAAAGTGATTTACTTTAGTAGCATCACTCAGGTTCTTGATAGCAAGGTTTCAAAATGGCTGATTTTCAGAAGGGATATGAGCAAACACTCAAGTATTATATTAACATATAATTGTATCATATTGTATTAATGCATTTAACGAATTTGTCTGGCCAGAGGAGGATGGCTTCCCCCTTGAGTCTGGTTCCCCCCAAGGTTTCTTCCTCCTGGAGGAGTTTTTCTTTGAGTACTGTTGCCTTACTCTCTGGGGACCTTGGGCCTGGGACTATGAAGGCACTATATAAATAAAATTGAATTGAATTGGAAAGTACTCAAAAGTGAATTAAAAGATGCTTAAATGAATGCTGAATTTGAATTTTTTCCCCTTTTAATGACCAGTACCAATTTGATGATACCAGTATTTTTACCTTATCAGAAATAGTCATGAATGGAGAAATCTCAGTAAATGTAGTTAAATTGCGGCTGAATAGTCATTTTGCTGACTGGGTAAAACTTTGACAGTGAGTACGTCAGTGTGGTTAGCAAGTCACATAGAGGGAATTATCTTAAAAAAAAGTGCACTGATGTTTGGATCAAACTGACCACAGCACTGTTCAGTACAAATTAAGTCAAATAAAACTTGGATACCATCCCGGAGGAATTATGAGTTAATCTGAATTAACTTTACATTACCTGATTAAATGTGGATTTTGGTTCCAAACAAACATTTTGAAAAAAGCAATGTAAATGAAAGCATACAAGTTCAATAAAATAATATATATTGAATGTGTTTCACCCTCACCCCAATACCTTGGGATGAATACTCATGTTGTAGATTCTGTACCTAGCCAAGTGTTCAAAGCAATAAAAATTGCTTTATTGCACAGCCATAATTTTAAGTGCCGGTTTCCTCCCTGAGCTATTACACAGCCAGGGTATGAGTGGTGACTTCCCCCATCTGACCTGTTGCTCTCTGTTGTGTTTAACATTTTCAAAGATGCCAGTGGAGCCTGTGGAAAATATGCTGTAAATAATACATAAGTCTGAAGTTCATCAAACACACGAATGATGCCCATAGCATTATCAATGTATTCAATATGAGGAAAACTGAGTGTGAGGAGATGTTGGCTGGTTTGTAGTGGGAGAAATCTACAGTAATCTTGTCGTCTAATTAGCATTGGGTCAGAGACACAGACACGTTACTAGGAATGGGAGATCTGGGAAATGGGCTTTTCATCCCCCTCTATTCATCGACTGTAAGCTTACAAGCACCATCCTAAGCGGATTTGATGGAGTAACGGAGGGGGCCCCGTTCCATTCTGACTCATGCAGGGCAACGTGTCCCATTCCAACGCAGCAAAGTAGGCCAGACGGGAACAATGTAGGAGCGGGCAGCCGTCCCTGCACTGGACCTCACTGGCTGGATCCATGGGCCCCCGTCAGCTGTTCATGGTCACGTCCAGGCAGTGCACCATCTGCCATGGAGGAGGGTCTCTGGTACACAGTGGCCTCCACACAGAAGGTGGAGTACATTTAAATGGAAAAAATATATACAGATGTAGATAAATGTACATTTCTAAATTTATATTAATGACGAAAACCTGCAAGTTTAAAAATACATCGCATTTTATCATTCAGGAGATCATTTTAAACATTTTATCATTCAGGAGAATAAAAATTGTTCATGGAATTCCACGTCTACTTTGTTTTTATTTATTTTTTTAGAAAAACAAAACAATTACAGTTTTATACTGTAGAAGATCCAAAGACTTTTCTGGCTAACATAAAATTAGTCATCTAGCAGCATTAAAAATTAATTGGCTTTTAATAATTCATTATAATTATTATACAGCTTTTGCAAAAGGGACTATAACCATTTTGAGAACTGTGCTTTAACAATATAGGCGGTCTATCCCAATATAAGAAATGTGTTCACCTGGTGAAACAAAGACACCAAATTTACACAGCTGTAGTGTGATCTTCCACATGTAAGTACAGAAATACATATATAAATCACAGAAAATGGTATTCATTAAATTACATAACAATAATAACAAATTTCTGTAGCTTGTGGCCCCCTACAAAGTTTAAAAACTCAGTTCTGTAAAAGAATTTTAGAATTAAGTTGCTGGGGGTCAAATGTGGCTGTTAAACTACATAATTTGGGATATGATTTACTAAAAGTCTATTCATTCACATACACACATTAGAAAAAAAAAACATTTGAAATGGCTTTCGTGGAAATTAATACACAAGCCATTTGTCTCTACAAATGTTATTTCAAAAGGTTTCACCATTTAAAACATACTTCATATTTTCTTTTCCAACCAATTTCAGCATATTAGACAGAATAGGATAGTGACACAGCATAGGATGGCTTTTTCAGTCTAAATCTGAATTTTCATAAAAATTCCAATAAAATAATAAAATTAACTTGTCTTCAAATTATTATTGGTATTAAGCCCAATAAACATGAGCATTTAAAGCTCTGAAAAATGTTGGTTCACAAACTGGCTCGTATGAACGTGGATTTGCCTGCGAAGTGCATGCCAGTTCTGGCTCTTAGAGTGCCATCCCCTTTAGAAGTCTTTCAGAAGGTTACATCGATGTGTACATCACAAACGAAACAGTGAAAATGCAAGAGAATGCAGAAAACAAGTCAGAAAAATATATATTAATGTACTGTTTTGTCATTTTTATACTCAGTGTCCATCTTTTTGGCACTTGTTTTCTAATTATTAATAATATGCATCACATACACTTGTAATTGCTTAATTTTTCGTTAATTCATACCTCTACTATTTTTTTTTTCAACTTTCTCCATTATTTTCCAAACTCCATTTTTCTATTTATTTTTAATTTATCAAAGGTTTTTTAAGGAAGGTGGTGTACAACTGCATTTTCTCCTGGGTTAAGTACAGTAAGTCAGCTGACCTGTATGATACCAGTATACCAAGCACAAAAAAGGCTCAGTGCCATAAAAGGATGAAAGATAAAGACTTAAGGATGGAAGTTAAGTGCCATACCTCCATTCATTTTCTAATCTTCTATGCTGATCATAGTTGGGGGGGTGCTATCCCAGGCAGCTAAGGGCACAAGGGTGGGGACACCCTGGATAAGATGTCAGTCCCATCAGCACAAACACACATAGTCATACTCTATGGGCAGCCTGATTACATGGCTGTGGTCTGCAGGAGGTTACCTGCATGAAACAGGGAGAATACACAAGCTCCACCCATACAGAGCAGAGGCAGGATTTGAACCCTCAACCCTGGAGGTATGAGGCAACATCACTACTCACTGAGACCAATGACACAATGGATCTTTCTTATGAACAATATCAAAATGCATAAAAAATCAGTTTTTTCATAGTTTTGTCCAAATTTGTTAGCGTCAAATAACATATGCCTCCCTTTTGTTCATCGCAATCCAAAATTGTTCTTATGAAATTTACTTTTCTCAAGAGAAAAGCCTACTAAAGCTAATTAAAGTGTACCATCGGTAGGTTCGACTTGAAAGACTCAATGTTTAAAAAGAAGCGATCGTGAAACTTCCCTGCAGAGAGCCTACCTCCAGTTCTTGTTCGACCAGTTGTATTCCCTCATTACATGTAAATGAAAATAAAGGAAGCTAGATAAGCTGCACTATGTTCTAGCTACAAATTGCCATCCCATTATTGTTTCTTTAAAGGGCAGTTACTATTTTACAGGGCAGTATATTGTAGGATAAAGCCATATGAATTGCTGTCAGGCAAATAAACATTCACACAGGGTAGGGAGGGTTCGCCTTTTCACTCATAAGCACAAACTGAAGTTTAAAAATAGGCTTTTCCTTAATAGCCAGGTGCTATTAAGGCAGAAAATACAGAACTATACCAGTAGAATGGACCTGATTTACAGCAGCAGTGCTAGTCACACTGAAAGTGCCATTTATGCATGTCAATACAAATTGTCCCTACAGCGGCCATCTTTAATTACACAGCTGCATAGTAAAGAAGCACTGATGTTTGTTTAGCATACTCTGGTATTCAGAGGGATTAGTACAACCACTTACAGAGTAATTCTATATCTGTGTCAGGTACGACGCAACTCACAATGAAATAATTGAACGCAAAGTGACAGCAATGTGTAATGACTCGTATGACAAAAAAAAACTTCCGATAATATCACATTTCCCTGATTCTAAGGCGCCATCGACACTAAGATGCATCCTAATTTTGGAGGTCTCTATGCCCATTGTTTTCCAAAATTGAGAAATAAATAAACATATGCAGAAGGAAAAAGCACAAACAGATTTATTTTCAATTGTGATACAATTTGTTTCAATGACAAACATCCTTTTTTACACTTTATATTACCTGCACTACGTATACATAACTCTCGAAAAACAAAAATATTTAGTGTTAATACATTTTTATTTATATATTAGAATTTATGAGGCGTTTCAATCGCACTGATAAAAATTCTGTTGATGTGCAATTTTATCATCAGATGTAGGACAGCATCTCTAGCAAGATGCACCTACATTCCACATGCTTTAAAAACAGCAAAGATGTGCGCCTCAGAATGGAGGAAATACGGTAAAATAAAAATCTTCTTCCAATAATGTTACAGTGATTTTGCACATATTGTCATAAGGTATCACAGAAAATCCCATTTATTTCATTAAGTTTTCGAAACATTCTAATTATACTATGTGTATTCATTACGTTGTGAATACCTAGGGAGTAGAAACAAAAAAAATAATCAGTTGTGGTACCTGGCTCTAGAGCATAAACCGTAGGACCCGCTTGTAACGTAGAGCTTTAGGTCACATGATCAGTTTTGTGACTGTCACACAATCTACTGCCCTGTACAGATTATCAAAACTGTGTGGCTAAATGGCATTTAATATATTTCTGAGGTATGTATTTACTCCCACTAACAAACATTCAAGGACTGTTATTACATCCTCTTCCTAACAGTGATGGGACATATGAGGTTTCAAAACCTGTGGTGGGTAGGAGTATCTCACCAGCACTGATTGGTTGGTTCAGGACACACTCACCCATAACAAGTTTTGATGCCTCATTTGTCCCATCATTATTTTCTAATATTACTTACTTACTAACAGTCCTCCTGAACAATCTAATGTCAAAATGAGCAGAAGTGGTAAAAAATAACATAAAAACAACCAAAAATTACACAAAAATGAAAAGTGTTATCATGAGGCAAAATGGAAAAGATTACAGCCCGATTTCTAATGTATGACAGTCTGTGGTTTGTGGTTTTCGATTGCTAATGTCCTCTGAAGATGAAGAGGACATCAAAAGCAAAATGATGACTGGTAACGAACAGCTTAATGGCCAGTAACCTTCATCCTGAGTAATTTCCAGTCCTACTGTTGGATGGCTTGCAAGTGAATAACTGCTATTTAGCGAGGAACTCAACACCCAAGAATGAGGCAACGTCCATAAGATAACAGTCATAACACCAGGCACACAATGAGTACTGGGCCATAACATTTAAACACATATACAAAACTCCCATTCAAAAAACACATTGGTTAAAAGTTGGTAAAATGGTAAAATGCTAAGAGAGTGTCCATCTGAAGTAAAATGAATGGCACTGACTGATAGCTGGTGACAATCATTGGAAGTGTTGTACATGTGGTCTGCCTCTGGACTGTCAAATAAACCATAGTGTGACTAGCAGCCCAACTGACCCTTCCATAGTTTAACTTGCACATTCCAGCAACCTGTCCATTGGAAATGCTTACAAACATCTCCTCTCTGAGTCAAAGGACTAGACAACAAACAAATGAAGCGACATTTCACATGTGAGTCACCCTGTGACAAACTCATCATTACAGAGGCGTATTCTTGTTACCCATCCCTCACATATTGTAAGCAATCACAAAAAAAAATCTTTTTTGTTAGTATGTCATTGTTGACATAATGGATGCTCCCTATACAATGACACCCAGAATATGAGGTTTCCTTGTTGACAACATTTGTTTTATGCAAAAATGACAGTCCATGCTACGGTTTCAACCCAGCTAAAGGACGCTTCCTTATCCTGTAACAACAACATACTAGGTGCAGATTTGCAAGGTCACAGCTACATTCCTGTATTGTGAAACTGAAAACCTTTAACTTCAGTGCCCTAAAATATGGACTATGGCACAGTTGTCCTTTGACACAAAAAAAACAGCTATAGTCACACTGGACTTGTCCCTAAATCACCAGACCGGAGATTCAGACAGTCTACCTTCCCTAAGCACTCAACTGTAGAACATTAATTAATTCTCAACCTCAAGGCTGAGGTTACATTTATACTTGGAAACCAGTTTTAATTAATAATGCGAGATGATGACTGAAACGCAAGCTTAGCTGCTTTCTGCTTTTCACAGGGTCTTACGTGTAATCGGTAACAGACCATCGCCTCTGTGGCCTTGAGGAAGCCGAGTTGCCTAGCAGAGGCGATACTCTCAGCAAATAAGCTTTACAAATCTCTGCATATATGTTATGCATCTTCACCTATACATGCATAAGACACATATGTAGGTACCTACATACAAAACAATGAAATTGCTACATATCACCTCAATGTTCCGTCTTCATTATGAATATTATGTGGATGAGAATATGCTCTTACAAGTAGTGTCATTTGTATTTGATTAAAATCCTTTAAAAAATTAAACAGTTTAAAACGCATGTGCATTATGCCTATCTGGACAAAAGTTTTTCAAAATTAACGTTAATATATTTGTAAAATCCGCAAGGTAATGTACAAAATTTAAGTATAAATTTACCAATGAATACAACCTTTGCCAAAAAATATATTTTTTAAAAAGTGTTGAAACAAAAACCGTGAATCCATCTCTGAAATGAGCGATTATCAGATTGGAAGCATTCTTATCGTATCCCAGATTAACCCTTTGTGTGGTTTTGTTCATATCCACATCCTAAGTGTGAATTTCTGTTGAAGCAAAAATCGCACTGTCGCACGCACTGGAAACTTACCTCATATACAAAGACAGCAATTAAAATGTTAAAATCGAACATGACAAAGAGGAACCATAATACATATTGTACGTATCAGAAATGTCAACTTTGACATGGGAAAACTACTTGTTTTTGTTTTGTTGTATTTCTTTGAGGCGAAACGTCACCCACTGCCAAGGCGTCGCCCACCCATCTCAAAAAACCAGCAGCTTGTGAGGTTGAACTGTGCAAAATGGTGTCCTTGAAGTTCTCTATGATGCGAGGTCTAACGAGAAATTGCAGGTTTTACGGGAAAACAACGTTGTCTGACTTTCAGCCGACACGCTAGGAGTCTTCCCAATGAGGATGTTCGGTACAGTGGGACTGGGGTCAGCCTTGATTCTACACATTGGTCTTGCACGTAACCTCAGTGCAGCAGGTGAGCAGATTCCCTGTGGGCAGAAGTGACAGGGAGAGTTCAGGATCATGAGCTGGATGTCTCCCTTCGAACCCCGTCACGTTGGTTCGTTCAGTATTTGCATCTTTGTAACTTAGCTTCATTTCAATTAAATAGCTTATACCGATCAGCATTTCTGTTAAGAAAGCTAATATGGTCAGACTATAAGTAGAGAATTCTGAACTCCAACAGTTTAATTCTGCAACAGAAACAATCAGCATGGCCCAATTAACCCTTTCATGGGTAAATTTTGACTGGCTGATACAACATTTTTTTCCAATTCTTCTTTCAAGATAAAAAATATTCTGAATTGATTTTACCCCAGTTGTACTTTTTAAAAAGATGCATGTATTATACTGCATGAATTTGAGTACTTCACTACAAGTAGCACAGACCAAATTACTAATAAGTCTGACTGAATCAGAAATGAAACCTTTGCTCCTTTTGGGGAAGCGTTCCCTAAAGAGGATTCCATGAAACTTTTAACTTTAAAAGAATATATGTATATGTTAGATAATGGGATTTAATAGCTGTCCACTGTAGAAAACACAATATATGAAAGTGTTAACATCACACAAACACCAACTTTTTCGTTTTACTGACATGACAGGAGAAAGTTAGACTTTCTGAAGAACAGGATACACGTACATGTACACAGCGAGTACATTAAAAGCCCTACAGAAAATTACCTTCCAGGAATTTCAGTGTACATTTTTATGGTAATATTCCTGTTCCTTAAAATCATATGCTATCTTTAGTGAAAGATAACAAATACGAGTGGTGCACAGCCCCATTTTAGAAAAGAAAATTTTACAACCAAAGGCACAGGACTTCAACTGAGCCACCTCATGACACTACATGTTTGTTTTGTCTAGATTTTTGTTTTATCTAGCATTAAATAGTCCCACAATTCTGATCTCTCTTAAAATAAAGTTTATCTAGGAATAGCACCAATGGAGATAAACGCTGCCCACACTAATTAAGCAATAAATGTTGAAACCAATAAAAACTGGACACTGACCCCTTAGGAAATTTCACAATTTCTCTCTTTTTCCATAGAGAGCCACAGACCTCTTTCGAAGAGCAGTTTAAAGTCAAATTCAGAAATCAAGAGTCAACAGTCAAAGGCCCGCCCACCTTTTCATAACAACTACTTCAAATGTGTGTCTCAGCGTCAGACAATCCAGGTAGCATATCTCCATTGGCACAACAGCCGGGCTGAGACAGCATCGTGTCTGAGGTGGGGTCCGCCTCCTCCCCCTTCTGGACCCTCTGCAGACGGTGTTGGATGTGTGGTACAAAGAAGAGCACAAACCCACCCACCATGGGTGGGACCCCCGCTAGGTAAAATGCCACATGGTAATTCCCAAAGTAGTCATGCAGAAATCCTGTGGCAGGGAGCAGAACAGCAGAAAAAATTATAAAAATTTTACAAAGAATTCTAAAAATGTATAAAATTATTAATACAATATCAGGCAGTGATCACTGCAATCAATATGGACAATTTTTATGCCGATAAAATAAAGAGTTTAAATGAGCTTTTTACAGATCACTGGGCTATGAAGAAAAGATATTGAATCACGTCTCAGTCGTGAAAATTTTTCAAGTTTTGGGTCGGTTTAAGACATTTAAATATGCTAATCTCTTTGGCTTACATTTATCTGACAAGGCGTTAATTCTAGAAAAAAAACATCAAAGAGTACAGTCATGTCTGTGTAGTAATATGCCAGTATCCTCTTTGGGATCTCCCTAAATTAAAAACAAGTAGAGTGTATTGCACATTGACAATCATTCATGTTCCCATGATGCAATGCATCGTGACTGCAACACTGCAACATTCAAGCGTAGACAGTGGACGCATGCTTTTTCGACAGTTTTTACTGTTGATTATTATAGGATGCAGCAACCTTCTGTTCTTCCTTTAACAAGCTAACCAAATAAGCAACATGGGCAACATCTATGGCATACTCAAGTAGTTCTTAGTGACCATTAATCATCTCCAGCATCTGCTGCCATTCCTTACTATATATGGGCTCTGAGTTTCTCATTGGCAATGTGTTTATCGTATATAGGAACATAAGACCAGAGTCCTCATTTGTTATTGGCTACCCTCTGAGCTGCAAAAAGGGCGACCAATGGTGGGAGGGTATAGAATCGGGTGAACATAAAGCAGAATTCCTGACTTCACTTTTTCTTCTCCACCCCTTATCCCCATGTCCACTAATTCAAAGTTTACAGAGGAGACAAGGAGAGGAAACAACGTGAGGAAACTAGGAAAGGAGAAATAAATGGGTGAACTGGGACATCAGACAGAACAGCAGATGTTCATTGGATTCTCCTGGAAGGCTCCCGTTTCAGACGGACTCAGGGAGACTCAAAACGACTGTCATTTGTGAACACAGTGAAGATGTCTGGTCTTCAACTCTTCTGTGTAGCTGCAACTAACAATATTTACGCAGCAATACTCAACCCTTAGGGTCTGAAGATATCCCTTTGTGTTTGTGCATGGTGTAAATTCAATGTACAGGCTGTAAGACCTGCACACTTGCAAAGCCCAGAGCTCCTTTTAAGTTACATAATAAGTATAATAGCATGTGTTTTCAGGCCTGGATTTCTTGGGCATCTTCAAAACATCAAGGCTGGCTGCTTTGTAAGAAGTGGCCAATCCAAAATAAGACTATGCCTAGAACAAGGGTTCTAGGTATAGGGCGAGAGCACATTAAGTGGACTCTTTGCTGTTATTATGATCACAGTGCCGGTCTGCCAGCCATATTTATTACCAGACATATTTACAGGATGGAACACATGCCTGCTAAATATACTACTGATCCGCATCTGGAAATCTGCTGTTTCATTTTTGTGTTACCTAAGCTAAACGGTGAAAATCTCCCTCAAATCATTTGCATTTATCAGTAGTCAAACACAGACATACGTGTCATTGCGTCAGTGTTTCCTATTTTTAACGTCTGGCACTAAACTCAAATATGTTCTAGCGAGCATGAGGTAATTTAGCGGTGTCATGCGGGTGACTCATTGGACCATCATGGGCCCAGGTTTCTACCACCAGAATGGACACAGATGTCCACATGGAGAGCGACTCGCGGTGCTCACTCCGCCACAGGCAAGCGACGGCGTCTCGCTTCGCAAAATTGGACAAAAAAATCTTTCATCTTTCTCAGGAACACAAGCTTCTGTTTAGTTTCTGGTGATGATCCATTGCACCCTTCTGGCAAATCTTGGTGTGTGACTGCTGAGGCTGATACATTTCAGTCTGAAAAGGTCTCTCATGCCAATTCCGGTAGCTTCACAGCTGAGGTCAACGACAGGCCGACTGTCAAAGAGGCAGCCTTCGTCTGTTGAACAGTACTATTCCAATCCCAAATACTGTAGCTCAAGTTGATACTCTGTCATCAACTTACTACATTTTAGTGGATTTCAGTGTAAATGAAGATGAATTCATGTAAATTCATAAATTCATCTAAAATGAAAATTATCCTAATGATATCAGAATGTGTTTCAATATAGGTTTTAGAGATATTTGGATTTCTACATGTGGCAGAACCATGAAACAGACTGCAGTCACATAAAGTGAGAACTCCAAGATGCAGCCTAAGGATAAATGTATACTAATGGACCGATTTCAATTAGTGTCTTGTACTGTTAAAGAACAGAATCAGACTGAGAGGATTACTGAAGTATGAAGAACCGACCTGCTTTTTACATCTCTAAAACCAGTAAGAGCCAGTCAACCTCCTAAGAAGCATGTTAACGTAAAAACAGGAGAGAACAGAAGATGGCTTTTAGGATACTCACCAGCGATTGGAGGTCCGGCCGTCATGGGCACTGCCATGAGTCCAAGGATGTAGCCAATGGCCTGGGAAGCCTGCATGGGTCCCACCAACTCAAAGGCAATTGGAGCCATGATGGTGATGAAACAGCCATCAAAGAAACCAAGGAAGAGGCAGACCACCACCAAGGCTTCAAATATCTGGCACCGAGGGATCATCATGGACATGAGGCCCAGCACCAGAAAGGAGACTACCTTGGGAGACATGGAAGGTGGGCCTCACAGGCTGTCCTTTCAGAGCACAGCTGGTCAACATTTACCTTTTAGTGCCCTATGGAAAGCAACACAGCTAGACTCCTCAAAGAAGGGTACAACTCTGCCATGCTGATAAGATTTCACCCTTCGAAGTCAACACGTTACTCTACGCAACTCATCAAAAACCCCTGTGTATTTCTTTTGTTTGCAGCGATCCCTCATCCCACCATCACAGGATGTCAGAATCATGTTTGCCTTGAAGCCCATCTCTGAACACCATTCTCCAGCTCTGAATACATCCTGAATACAGTTTCAATAACTGTCCCCTTTAAATTTTCGGCCCGTGTGGATGTTTGAGTATCTTTAGCATTTGATGCAATTACATTATGAGGTTACTCGTGTATAAATATACACATACACTTGTCTGGGCTGATCTGACAGCAGTCTGTTATAAATAGATGCTATGTATTGAACTTTATCCATCCATCTTTCAGCTGCCAATCCTTCTCAGGATTGGGGGGCGTTGGCTGGAGCCTAACCCAGGCAGCAGTACGTCCCGGATAGGACACCAGTCCATTAAGTGCGACTTGGAGACTGCATGTCTTTAGACTGCAGGGGGAAACCCTCACAACACGAGGGAACATGCAACACAACACAGGGAAGGCTTCAAACACCCAAACCCTGGAGATGTGAGGCAGGGGCCACAGATTTCCCACTGAGTCCTCTCCCACATTCTACAGTAATACTCTTCCCAGAAATCAATGACTTACTGCACATCGTAGCCATTGTGCCCCATCAATGTAACCCAAGAGTACATTTAGATAGAGCTGATCACTATTAGAACACTTGGATCAAAGAGCTAGACGTATTCATTCAGTTAAATCTATCTAGATACCTAGATACTTTTTGATGCATCTTCATCCACATTTTACCACCTGAACTTTTGGTTCCATACTGTGAGAAATTAGGAGATTACATCAGAAGAATGACAAGAAGGGCCAGGCAGATCGGAAAATCTAAGGACACCCTACAACCAGTTTACATAATGAGGTTTCCTTGCTCCCAGTCCAGATCCTAATCGATCAGTAGTGAACTCTCCCCAAATTCCTATGGCCTGGTGGCTGTTCCTGCTTGCTGCAGAGCCTCCCTCAGTCCATGGATCTGCTCATAACCCTTCCACTTTCTTCCCTAATTAATTTATATATGATCTCAGGATACACTCAGAGCCGTGAGGGCAACCTCTGGGTTTCTGGATGAAGGACTTTGCCAAGGAGGAGCAGTCAAGGGTGCTGAATTGAATCATCTTACTTATTTTGCAACATGAAATCACTCCCAAGTCCAAACATGCCATTTCTGTCTTCCAGACAATACACTCTGGATTATGTACTCATTAATGTTTTTTTTTTTTTTAAACAATTATTTTGATAGTCTCCTTAGAATAGTCATTCTAGCTTTTATTCAATAGCATGACTTCTGTCACAGTCTAACCTGATTTAGTTTACCTTCATAGCCCGGTCATTAATTTAACCCAGGTAAAAAGTTCCCTCAGCTTCACAGAAAGAACTGTACACAGCAAAGTGCTCAATGCACGTTCCTGCCAAACCTCAAGCTGCTGATGAGCTCCCATTCCTACCTGCATGTAGATCTTCTTGACGCCGGGAACGAGATCTCCAACTCTTCCAAAGATGAGTCGGCCCACTCCGGAAGACGCCCCAATACAGACCAGCAAAATCCACTCTTTCTGGGTCTCTTTGAACTGCTCTTTCACAAAGTTCATCTACCAGGCGAAAGTCAAGCAAGCTTTGTCAGGGCCTTGTACCTCCAGGCATGACTACTACCATGACTACTACTTCCTCAATTCACTTATGCTACGCCCATCTTCATTACATCTACTGTTTATCCTTCTTCCTATTGGAATTCTTCTTGACCTTTCTCTTTACCTTCAAAGCACAGCAAGCAGAACACTGGAAACGGAAAGCTACAACTTGAATAGCTTCTCTCCAATCCCACCCATATACCAGAAACCACGAGGTGAACCCAACACTCGGCCCCACTTCCTGACCCTCAGGTTACAACTCTGGTTAAATATTTTTCCTTCTTTGAGATGTTCTGCGTGGCACATAACATCAATGTGCTCAAGGCCTGGTATTTTGCGTATATATCGAGTGTGGTGTTTCCTGTGCCTTTCGATTGTATCAGTAAACCCTCTCTGCACCACGCCTCTGACTTAATAACTCAGTCACATGTTTAACAAAAGCCGGGGCTTTGTTTATGTCTGGTCAACAGCCAGAAGAAACAGGACAATAGAGAGAACATCGAGATCGGACTTTGCACGGATTTCCCTCTGGTTTCGGCATGGAGCTAAAGAGATGGACAAGAACAGATTAGTGGACATATTCACTAACACCTCGGTTTTGTTCATCTCAAATATGGCAAATGGAGAGCAGACAATGCAAAGAATGAGGCAAAGAGGTATGTAGCCACACATGGATCAAATGCAACAGGATCAGACCTGGCGGTCCACACGTGTGCAGGCTTCAGTTACGTAACATTATATAATGTTACATAACATTATTTTATAAATCTTTGAAGTAGTAAGTCATTATTGTTTCTATACCGAAGGATTTTATCAAAACCGTACATTAAAATAGATATTTTCTTAATCCGAAGCAAATCCACTGACAAAATAATACAGAAGGTCAAAAATATTATTGAAGTTTCTTTTAGAGAAAACCTTCAGTGCGATCTTGCACTACACTGAACTGTGCACGCTATACCTATATGAAATGAACTTGTCGTCATGAAGCACCAAGCAACCTTGCAGTACCCAAATGAACACATCTATAAACGAATGCATACACAAACAAATGCATCCACAAGCGAATACACCCACTTTTTGTGATTTCATTCAGTTTCTCCGTAGACAGAAAAAGCTTTTCATAATCAATGAATCAGTCGATGTACAGCACGAGCGTGCTGGCTTAAGTGCTTAAGGTTATGATAATGATTACGATATTGAAGAGATATTCTTTCACTGAATAAATGATCAGCTTTGAGTCTCACCAAGTGAATATATGGCACAAAGTAGCCCAGCACAGCCGTAGCCACCCCGAATGCCCACACCCTGTAGGGGGCGCTGTGAAACACCCTCAGGTTGAAGTATTTCCTCATTTGAGCCAGGCCCCGCCTCCAGCGGCTACCAGCATCCATGGGTGACACCTGGGTGGCAGGGGTGTGGTCACCGCTGGGCATCAGCGGCCGGAAGGTGAGCGCCAGCAAGGCCTGGATGAACATGAAGACGCTGAGGACTCGGAAGGTCCACTGAAGCCCCAGGGGTTCCACCGCCATCTTCAGCAGAACGGGCATGCCCATGGAGAAAAGGCTGCTCCCCGCTGTCACCACTCCGTTGGCCAGGCCCAGGCGACGCCGGAAATAGTGGCCCAGGATGACCAATGAGGGCTGGAACGCGAAAGACGAACCACAACCGAACAGGATCCCGTACGTGAAGTATCGCAGGCCCAGGGATCTGCCACGAGAGGGAAAAGAGCTTACCAGGGATCCTTAAACCATCCATCCATCCATCCATCCAATGCTCACCCACTAGAAGAGAATAGAAGAGACCTGGAACCTATTCCAGGCAGCATAGTGGGGAGGTCAAATCTGAGGTGGTTCAAAATCAGTATTAATTTATTTATATCAAATGGATTCATACAAAAGTTGATGCTGAGATGGGTATTTCCTGAATACAAAGTAAAGCACCCACATTTAATAATGTTGTAGTTTCTGAATCTTTGAATCTCTTTAAAGTGATTGATTTAGCTAATTATTTGGAACAACCATAATAACCAACGCCTACATCTCACACAGCGACATACGTCATCTAATATATAATCCGGCTCTATCGCCACGGTCAAGCTTACAGCCAATCAGGTGGTAAGTAAGGCTTAGAACATCTGAATTGGATCGAAACACACTTTCAAATCAACGCAAAATGATCCCATAGGCATAACTTACGATGTAAAGGGATTCAAAGTTTGACTTAAAGTGATGGAAGACCAGTATGAAAAAAGAACAAGGATAACTCTACTCTGGAGGTGACAGCAGAATCCGAGAAACTTCCTAAAGGAGTAAGATGGTATACGTAGAAATGAAAGAATTCCTGTGTACCTACACTCATTCTTCTGTAACTGGCCAAAAAAGTATTGTTAATTTATTTTAATTTGAAAATACTGTATAACCTTGTGACCCAAGTTTAGTATAACACAGAAGCCAAGGAGGCCAGTGTTCTGCCTTCAAGACAAGGTTTTAAAACAGAAATGAGCGGGAGTTTAGCTGCCACATTCAGAGAGGACCTTCAGAGTCGTGTATGTCAGGCGCATCACTGGACAGTGGGACGTGTTGACGCACGGCGGCAGAGGCAACGCTCTGACGGGGAAGGCTAATTACGTGGTGAAGGAACTGGCCAGGAGTCCGACGGAAGCCACTAGCGCGCCGCTCACCGCCGTTGTCCGGCAGCCAAAATGGTCGGTGAACATGCTGACCACGGGGGAGCAGAAGAAAATCATTCCCATGGACAGAGCCCCAACCCAGGCTAGACAGAGGAAAGAGAGAGGGGAGAGGAACAGGAAACAGTGTTAACACCACCACGACATTCGCACCTGCGTTTGATGCCATGAAATAATCCGAGGCATGGATAGCACTAATCCAAGATGGCGCACTGGTGTCCTTGGCCTTGCACGCTGTGCTTCCTGTCTCAGAATAATCCTTTCCGAGGTCAGTGAATAGGAAAGCTGGATGGATGGCCCCTGAGAGGTTCACTTACAAACTCCCACCATCTCTCCAGGGCAGAGTTTCTCTAGTATTTCATGGCATAAAATGTTAAAATGGAACATTCACGTCAACCTCATAGGTTAAAGAAGTCTAAATATAAGCGTTTTAGTGCTTAGGGTTTGACTCCATGGTAAAACAAAACAGAACATTACAAACAGATTACTCACAGAAATTTAAGGCTTACATGGTAAGCAGACAAAGAATGATTTAAGTAAAGAACATGAAGAGAGTATCATCCTGTGTCAAAGAATGTTTATTACGTAAACATAAACCAATGTATCCCATGTAGTGCTGGCCTGACATCACAGTAAATAAGCTGCAAACAGACAGAATAGGAAGATAACGTGAATTACCGAGGAAGAACACCTTAAGAATGTTGCTCAAGAGTTAATGTGTCATTTAGGAGTTAAAACCAGCATTCAGAGCCGAGGAGAGTTCTCAGCGTAACATTAGGGCCCTTTCACACCCAGTCTGTGGGGACGGCGGGAAGATGCCATTTTTGTGGAGGGGGGAATGTGGGCGGGTGGCCGACTTGCATGAGCGAAGTGGTGCAACACGGGGGGGGGGGGGGCGGGGGGGTCAGTTCCACATATTCTGAGGCACCCCCCCCCCCCCTCCTATGGCGCCCTTCCACTTTTGCTTTCTTTCACCCTACTTTGCCTGGAACCTGTTTATCTGCCCTCTTGCTGCATTTACAGCACTTCAGTGTTTAAATTAGAAAAAAGAATTCAATTCCGATTTGATTATATAGCACCTTTAACAAGGCGCATTGTCACAAAGCACTTTGCATAGTCTAGGGCCCAAGGTCCAAAGAGAGTAAGCCAAGGGTGATGACAGCAAGGATAAACTCCCTCAGGAGGAAGAAACCTTAGGAGGAACCAGAGGTTAAACAATGGTTAAAATAAACGCAAGAAAAAAGACACCCAACTTTAGTTTTCTGCATACTTTGTCTGGATGAGTAAACATGACATTAAAACCCAGAGTCCTTGCTTGTATGTAAATTCCTGAAAATGCACACTCACACTAACAAGGATGCAATCTAAATGCATAGTTTCTGTTCTGTGCAATTGGAAGTCAGAGCGTACAGAGCTGGACGTATTTCAGCTTTCTTGTAGGACTACATCATTTATGATGCTATTACCCAGTGCCAGACTATCACCAAACAACATCAGAAACACAGGTAAAACTACAGGAGCACACGGCTATCAATGATGACTTTATCAAGAAAATATCAGGCTGTCTGTTTGAAGTTGTTGCAGTTGTTTTATGAATAATGAAAAATTGTGAAGCCCTCAAAGTCTAACAGAAATAATGTGAAATGCAGAATGAAACCTTTTAGTCTTCTATAAACTAGTGGAATAAAGCACTTCAACACAACACCCGCTGTGTCAACTATTGACTAACACCAGTCATGTTAAGCAATACTTGCTGTAGTTTAAACATGATTCCATCAAAAAAAGTAGTATTTGCTTGCAGTCAGAGGCTGTATGGATTAGGATTAAGTCCGTAGAAATGAGTGGAAGGTCCCTACAAGGTTAGAGATTCAAACGTGTGTGTGTGTGTGTGCATGTGTCTGCGTGTGTGTGTGTGAGTGGCCGTGTGTTTCCTTAATTTGAATTTCAGGCTACTAATGCATGTAGCACATTTTCTGTGTGTGCGTGTGTGTGTGTGCTGTCGGAACTTTGTTGTCCAAGAAAATAAACAGCAAACGCATCATTTCCTGGAGATCATCAACAGGCAGGAAATGATATCACAGTATCACAGGGTTCAGAACATTTACGCAGTGTCTCCTGGAGCTTCGCGGATCACGGTGTACTTCGCAGATTCATTCAGGGCCACAGAGTACAAAGAACATTTTGTCACCATTCATAAAGTAGCTAATGAATTACTTTTCCAGACTGTATTTATTTGTTTGTCATGCTGAACACCTCATACCCTTCACGGAAAAAAAAATATACATATTTTGGTCTTGCCTTTTATTTAGGGATTAAGTCCCTTAAGTGTCATCTCTGGAATTGATGTGAAAAAACAGGACATAATAGCTCAAATACTTCCAAAGTTCAATTACCCTGTGTAATGACACTACATCTGAACCACTACAGAAGAAGACAACAGAAAAATAAGGGAAGGCCAAACTGCACACATCAGATTCTTATATATACGTCATGAACAGAGTACTGAACGGATCTCTCCGTGTTTAAGGCGAAATTAGAATGTACTTTTCAGACATCAAAATGAGCCGTGCCAGGCATTCTTGCATCTTTAGTGTGACCTTGCAATCAATAAGATTCAACAGAAAAGCCGATATATCAGTAAGGCAAATTTGAAATGAAAAAAAACCCACAACATTCTAGTTTTCATACCAAAGCACCCTTCCAGCAATGTTTTGTGGAAGCACCTTTAGCATTATTACAATTTGACTCTGCAATTTTCCCACTTCACCATAATCCCGGGGGTGTCCTGTGCACGGCTCTCTAAGTCATTCCACACGAATTTTCATGGCACTGTGGTGAAGGCTGCGCCTGAGCCATTCCATGGTTGACCTCAGTAAACTGTTCTTACTCACAAGGCTTCCAGACTTTGCCATTAGAATAGTGTAAATGTCTAGCGTGTTAGAGTTCCATAAGGAAGTCAGTGGAAGGGGATTCAGTGGATGTAAAACACTTACAAGGCCTTATAGAAATTGTATTTGTTTGTGATGTAGAGCCAGAAATCAAGATAATTCATTTGAGACATTTTTTCCACATTTAATGCGACCTTGTACTGCTGACCTTGGGGAAGGCTTTGTGTTTTCCTCATGTGTGAGTGGGACATTTCAGAATACTCCTGAGCATCAGCCCATTGTTCTGCCTTTTGTGTGGAGGGTTCAAGCCTGAGCCCCCCCGACTCACAAGAGGCACAGAGGATAACAAGATCAAGGCATTCATATGCCCACGCAGGAAACCACAACCAATGCAACGAGCCATCCTAGCTGGACAGTTCAGGTGATTCGACTATGGTGCTGTGGCATTGGCTAACAAAGGGTTTTTCGTTTTTATGAGAGAACGTAGCCTTCAGGAACGAAGAGTTCACTCTACGACT
Organism: Gymnarchus niloticus; assembly: GCA_009936485.2. Lineage (NCBI taxonomy): Eukaryota > Metazoa > Chordata > Actinopteri > Osteoglossiformes > Gymnarchidae > Gymnarchus > Gymnarchus niloticus. The sequence goes on along the minus strand of JAACJT020000002.1, from coordinate 1,936,939 downwards.
GAATGTTCACGCACCATAAAATCCATCTGAATTACAACTCATCAAATCCAGCACTGATTCAGACATCTGATTGCAAATAAATCGACCGCGGACCGTCTGAGCCGGACTGAGTTCGTGTAATTCAGCTCATTGCTTAAATTGAGAAAATGCTATTTTGATTTTTCATTCAGTTGGAAAGAACATATTGTGCATGTCACTGTATGTCTTTAGGAAAATGAACAGAGAAAATAACCATTTGACACCGCTGTAAATATTAGTGATGGGACAAATGAGGCTTCTGAACCTTCAGAGAGACTGCTACCAGGCTCTGGGATGACACCTCTTGTAAATTTACACCCTAAGCGTCATTTCCCCATTTCTAGAGGTCTAGAGTTTCGACCAGGTCCTGCTGTTTTTGTGAGATCATGATCACATCATGTCAGACGTTCCTTCAACAGCACTACTTCGTAGCGTCTACTGCCCTTTGCTTTCTGTTCAAGGCAGAATAGACTTTTATCTTCAGCAGGCCTATCGATTCTTCAGATACCAGCTGAGAAGAGCAGGTAACCAGCAAATGGACTCCAGCTCTACAACATCTCCACGAGCTGGAGATCCTCTGATCCAAGGCTTCGCATTTACATCTGTTTTACGCGTTTAATTTCCACACAAAGCGAGAGGGTCTGATGGAGACCAAAAGGAGGAAGAGGAGGATCTCAGAAGAGCGAGCCAAAGATCAGTAGGCCACGCAGATGGCAAGACGGCACCACCCGGCCAACACTCCCCCTTCCTTTTTCATGCCAATTCTCATGCCAATAGTTTGTTCTTTGTTCTAAAAAAAGAAAAGTTCCTTATTATATTCCATAAACCATTACTTTGAAAGCCAGCAAGCTAAATCTCTCAGCTTGTCATGGTGGCACGCAAACAGTTACCTGCCTTAAAAATAAGCCTACGGGTAATATCTGATAGAGGCTACAAGCTGACAAAGAGCCAACATGAGAGAACTGCCAGTGCTATCAGGATATACAAAGGGGCCTTTTGATATTTCTGTACGGTCAACAATGGAGATAACGCGTACATGATCTGGGTTGTCTCCCCCCTAGAAAAACCAGACATAAACTTAGGTCAGACTCCACTTGGACTAACCAACTATGGTCTCCAAATGTTCCTTCTTTCTCTGAATACACCCTTTCCTGCTTTTTATCAGCCCCAAGCACAGTGAATCTGCCTTTCAGAGCAACTGGAAGCAGGCAGACTGTTCCCTTGGTCAGTGGTTCCCCGGTTATTAAGGTTAAGAGGAAAATCAGCACAACTGAAGGTCAAACAGAAGTGCCGTTATCCCAGAATGGATATCAGGGAGAGTGTGGGCTTTATATGTTCAGGCATTGTCCCCACATCTCGCCAATCAGTATTGTTAGAAATGCAGAGGTAGGGGAAGGTATAGAAATGTGTTCTGCTGTATGGACTTGTAATCTTTAAATTGACTGAAAGTCCCTATTGATTGAAAAAGACTCAGTTATTTACATCTGTACGTTTCACATTTGGTAGCCATTAAACAGGGATTTATTGCAAAAAAAAAACACATATACAAAGAAAATAAATAAATCACTGTAGACAAAATACACAATATAGTTCCCAACGGTCACAAAAGTTTTCTTCTTACAAAGAGGTGCAGCCACTAATTATTTCTCACAAGAAACAATTAAAGTGAAAAGTTGTTAAAGACTGCATAAAGCACCATAAATGTAACTAAACAAATCTTTTAGTGACTGTGAAATTAAGTTTTGTGTGAAGAGTAGCTCTTATATATTAGCAATAATATATAATACTAATATATAATATTAGTATTATATATTAGATAATATAATATTAGTATTACAGCATTCATATTTGATTAAGTACTGCAGTTCGGATTCCATTTGCGGACTACATATTTAATAATGAAGCTAGGTTTACATAAGAAATTGTTCTGTGCTTGCTGTATATTTGTAAACACAATACCATTTACCACTTGCAACTAATATAGTATATTTTAAAGGGCTATTTTATTTATACATAATCTGAGATATCGTGTGTCGCTGTTGCCTCACACCTCCAGGTCAGGGGTTCGAATCCCAGCTCTGTGTGCAAGGAGCTAGCATGTTCTCTACATGCCTTGTGGGTTTTCTCCTGGAGTCTGAAGACATGCAATGTAAGCTAACTGGCATGTCTAAACTGCCCAATGGGTGTGAGACTGTGCCCTTTGATGTACTGGTTTCCTGTCCTGGGTGTCCCTCCCCTCATGCCCTAGGCTGCCTGTGATAAGCTCCAGTCTCTCCACAACCCTGTAGAGGACAAGCAGTTTGGAAAGTGGATGGATATAGCAATGAACGGCTGCCAATATTTTAAAAAGCAGTGGTGTCCTGATAAGGCTACTGCCCTAGAACATTAACCAGAGCATCGCAAAACTGTTTGCTTTCCGCAGATAAGCTCTGTGTCAACACCATTTCTGCTCCTGCTGTGAAAATGAACCTGGTGACCAAGGTGAATCAGTACCCTGGATGTCTCTAAACATGCATGTATTTTGGACAATCACACTTTGGTCAGGTAAACAAGTACAGCAGGTTCAACAGATAAAGAAAAACACCTTTTAGTGCTCCCTCATCTCATCTAAATATTCCCTCAAAACAGGACCTACCACCCCATCTGCGAAAATAAAACAAATAGTGAATTCATTCATTCATCAAATTAACAAAAAATAATAATACGTTCACTTCAGCATTGCATGAGATATGTGAAGACCGAGGTTAGAAGGTATGCAGAATCAAGTGATGTGATTCATTCAAACCCTGAGGATTTAAACCCGAAACATGAAGAGTCCAAATTTTACACTGAGGATCAAACCTAATGCAGCTCAGCCACTATGTACTCAGTTCAGTTCCCACCACTGTTTACAGATTTAACTGATTCTTACTGTACTTTGGTTAACTAAATGCTGTCGTTTATTGAATGACAGGCACAGTACTTCCATTCACAAAAGGTTCATTCATGTATCAATGAATCCATTCTACTTATAGTCTCCATCCATCCATCCATTCATCCATCCATCCATCCACCCGCTAATTCCTGGTTGCTGGCAATCCTGAATCCTATCCCAGACAGCACAGGGCACAAGGCTAGGGTCCACCCTGATGGGATGTTATTCCAAGAGATAAAATGCCATTTTGATTACCTTCCCACCTCAAAGACAAGTACTGGTACTTCTATTTCTGATTAAGAGAAGTTGCATTTTTTCTTTCTCTTTAGCATTTTTTTGAGATCATACCCTTTTCCATGCATCATTTACATACGCATCACAGGACAATGACAGACTCAGTGCTCTAAATAGCATTATCCATTGTCTACTGAGGGCTTAATTGTCCATCTGCTCGCCAGGATTTACAGTACGTATGTATATAGCAAGGTGGGGGCCAAGTACTCCATCAGAAAGGACCATTCAGACAGTAGCATGATGACACACAAACAGGTTAATCTTACAGAGGATTGACCACATCCCCTGAATCTTTATGGCTTTATACCCTGGACAGTCTAAGCTTGTGTTAAGGATGTAGGCCTGCTATCCAAGCCTCAAAATGAAGAAATGACCCATTAAGTCTTCATTTTGTTAATATCACATAGCTTTTATTACAATATGAACATTTTCCCTGAAACTCCTAATCGTATTTAAAATGTTTTTTCTATGGGCCACGGTGGCTCACACAGCCAGAGTTGGGAGTTTCAATCCTGCCTTTCCCCAGGGTGTGCCCGCGAGCGTTCATGTTCACCGCGTGGCATGCAGGTTTCCCTCCACAGTTCAATGACGTGCAGTTAGGCTAATTGGTGTCCCAAAGTCTCCTATAGAGTGTGAGAGTGTGTAGGCGCCCTGCGAGGGGCTTCCACGCAGTCAAGGGTGTACGCCAGCCTGATGCCCTGTGATGTCTGGGATAGGCTCCAGCCCCCACACTTCACAACCCGAGCACAGATAAGTGGTTAGAAAATGGAAAGAAGGACGCATGCATTTTGAATCTGATACATAACACCATATAAATTAATTAACACGTCCTTTAAAAGTTCAGTTATTTTAATTTTTAATATATTCCTCTGGTTCAACACACAATCCTAGCATATGCCTGTCCCATCTGCAGCTTGCAGCTATAATTTTTTTTAATAACAGCAACAATGAGCAATTACTACTAAATTATGGACCTGGAGCCTTTTCCAGGCAGTATAGTACACCCTGGACGGGATGCCAGTCCATCGCAGGGCACAAGGCTGGGGTACACCCTGGATGGGATGCCAGTCCATCGCAGGGCACAAGGCT
>JAACJT020000002.1:1908965-1932524 GCA_009936485.2 Gymnarchus niloticus | reverse complement strand
AATGATGGGCTAGACTGCTGTATAACCATAATGATGGGCTAGACTGCTATATAACCATAATGATGGGCTAGACTGCTATATAATCTTAATGTTGGCTAGTCACATGACTTTCCCTCACCCTCTTATGTCCACACTCTCCACAGAACATTGTGCATCCTTCAGCAGGATATCAACATAAAAAGCACGACACCCAGCAACAGTTTCACATGAAAAATGACATTGTTCCACAATGATAGTGATGATCCGTGATCTGAATGCCACTGAAAATTATAAGACCTGAAAACAAACTGTCAAAGGAGGTCTTCAGACACTGAAGAATTGTGGTGGTTCACAGCTGACAAGAGCAGCAAACTTTTACAGCCACTTGGAGGATTCAGAGTGCGCGCCTGTGTGTGTGTGTGTGTGTGTGTGTGTGTGTGTGTGTGTGTGTGTGTGTGTGTGTGTGTGTGTGTGTGTGTGTGTGTGAGAGAGAGAGAAAGAAAGAGAAATTGGTGTCCAGGGTGTCCCCTGCCTGTTTTCTATGCTGCCTGGGACAGGCTCCAGCCACCCCACAATGACCCTGACCAGAAAAAGATGGATGGATTTATTTTAGGAGATATGACAAAAAATATACTGAGGCTAGTGTAAACCATCCATCCATTTTCCACACCGCTCTCTCCTATTCAGGATTCTTCTTTTTTTTGGGGGGGGGGCTGGAACCTATCCCAGGCAGCCGTGGGCACAAGGCAGGGGACACCCTGGATGTAACCCAGAGCCATAGAAATCTTACACATTAGCATTTGGGTTTTGAAAAGAAGGATGTTTTTGAAAGCTAATCTCAATTATATCCGTGCATAAGATACTTACAAATTGTGGCACCATACCTGGGCTTTGATTACTTGTGCTGCATGCCATATCCTTAAATAACTACCGTAATCATTCAGCCCTTTTGGAACTTAAAACAACCCGGAATTAAGTTGTCATGGTGACAAATAGCCCACAATGTTTGTCATCGGTTTTTAGAGACCCATTTCAATGTGACACGCTCACGATGGTGTAAGTAACCTACTATTCAAGAGAGGAATACGGTAGTGAGTTTCCTGCCTTTTATGGCAAAGCCTCTCATTCCGAGCTGCTCTGGCAAAGAGAGAGCGCAAAGTCAGCACAGTCGAGACAATGAACCACCGCCTGCTTTGGAGGTTAATGACGGCAATCATCACTTAGCTATCCAGGCAAGTACAGACCAGCCACAGAAATTGTGACTGGGGGTCAGGATTTCATATATTGTATATTAAATACTGTACATGGCAAAACTGCTACTGAGAGCACACAACCGATTACTGTAAAGAAAGCCAAAGACATTGTAGTTTATACTAGAAGTGGATGATTTGTACCAGATGTCACCTGACTCCACCTCCTCCAGGATGAATGGGGCCACACCCCTCAATCCCCGAAGTGACATTATTTTGGCCATTTTACAAAGCAGTTTAACCTGTAAAGAATCACAGTGACCCAGAACAGAGTCCAGCCCAGGAAGGGCAGGCTGAAGATTAGAATACGCCCTCAACAGAACACCAGGGCTTCACACAGTATGCATGCTTTCATTCACAGACTCATGCCAATGCACAATAACATTCTGCAATATATTGTACTGGCTAGTATTATACCGCCAGTTGTCACAAAACACATATGTATGTTTTACAACATACAATATTAAACAAAAATGACTTTTATTTGCTGGGCACATATTTTGGCTAGATCCCACATGCAATAATGGGAATTTCTCAGTAATTAACACTCTGTGAACACACAGTTTTTATTGCATGAAACCTACAAAAATCAGCAACTCATAGAAGATCATTTTAAAAGCACAACATTCTTTGGAGACTGATGACTGCTGTTTGGCAGAATCACTTTCTTGTCCCATCTTGACCTGTGAGCCATGAATAAGATTTCAAACGTCTGCAAACTTGTCAGTGGTTTTATAAACGATGACATCAGGCTGCCTAAGGTATTAACCGGCTTCATGCTTTTAGCCACTCACATGGGGCGGTCACTGCTGTAACTGCCAGCAGGGCGGTGACATAGAGCCTTTCCCTGGAAACTCAGGCCACACAACATGGCACACCCTGGACAGGACATCACTTGCATATCAGTCTGCTTCTGCTTGGCATGTCTTTCAGGCCCCTTTCTGGTTTCTTTTGCTCTCTTGCGCCATCTTCCTTCCCCACCCTAGCCAGATCTCACATCTCTTTCTCATCCACCCTTTACTTTGAGGTTTCTTTCATTATCTCATTACTAGTCTTTTTCATTCCACCTGCATCAAAGACCCATATGCATTTGCCAATCCATCGGTCGCAGTACCAAGCAACTGCCTGGCCTGTTCCAGATGTCAGCACAGTGACAGGGGAGCTTCTTCTTGGCGCCCCAGGACCCCATGACACCTGATCATTCACATACGCCGATCTACTAAATGAAAGTGGTGGAGAGGCACCAATCAAAAAGAGGAGGCCAATTTAGCTGCACAACCGGCACTCAATGCCAAACCCTCTGAATGTCGAGGATGTTGACATGTACCACTGATGTCCATGCTTGATACTATGAATTTCAAATGCTCACAGCCTTCTATAAATACACCTTCATTCCAGAGAACCTTAAATTGTCTCCTTAAGGAGGTATTTGTCAGAGCTCTTCTGAAGGGCTTTACCCAACCAATACAGAAATCTTACATGCAACGCCGCAATCTCGCTACCCACTTCAACACGCATGCTACCTGAAAGCCCAGCATTCTGTCAGCCGGAACACATGCACAATAGCTACCCGGACCATTGATCCAGTTTCCAATTAAACCAGTTATTCAGTGTTAATGAACCATGTTTTTTGATAGTGAGTTTTCTTAGACTGTGCTGACACACAGTAACCAGACACAGAGTGGTCTGGCATAATTCTTTACAGCTCTTCAGTAAAGGTCAGCACAGCAGGGGAGTTTGTCAGGTTTAACTTGCCACACTTAGAAACGAGTCTGAGAGGGTATTTTGCACAGCCCCTGTCACCCAAGGCAAGCCATGTTATCAGTGATCTGCTCGCTCCAGATAGAGGGTGCGGTTACCTCTCCCTGCCATGACCCCAGAAAAACCAAGCCTTCTCTGTGGACCATTGTTGTTTCACAGCTCTTTATCGGTTCGTGTTCCTTCATCATCCCTCGGTGTGTTTGCATGACAATGGATACCATGAAGGAGCTGTAGAATGGATTTTATTAGCATCAACAGCTTCCGCGAGAGACTCACCATGTCTACACAAGCTACGATTCATAAATAGCCCAGACACTTCCCTTTATGACAACTACTTGAAAGTCAGCTTTGGGGGAGTGGAGTGTGTAACGGTGTACGAACAACAGCAAAATGCAGATGGCTTGCAATACAGTAATCCTTCTTCACTTCATAAAATACATTCGCAGTCACTATATGACTTAGGAGAAAGGCAGGGTGCAGCTTACTAAAAAAACAACAATTTCAAATCATCACAAGCTAGCATTAGATAGTCAGACAGACAAATTGTAAGTCTGGTCAACGGATCTTTCTAGAGAATACATACCCTGTATGAAGACTTGCTACTAGCTATCAAAGAAGAGCTATGTTGACCATAAAGACCACGACAGCCAGCAGTCTTGAAGCCTGCTTTATGAGATCACATGTAAAATGGGCTTTCCTCACGTTTCTATAATCATGGTTGTTAAGCCTTTCTCTCAACATTGCTAGGATGCAGTTTCAATGCTGTTGTAATGTAAATTAATATTTAAAACGTCCTATGGTACAGTCCAACCTTCTTATATACAGTGTCACTTTGTACAATCCAACATCCATCAATCCACCACCCATGATCCATCCATCCATCCATCCATCCATCCAACTGCATTGTCTAGCCAGGATCTTTGGAAACTAGGGCTGGAGCCTACTGTTTATAATGTGTTGTGTACAATATCTTCGAATTATCTAATCCAAAAAACAGACAAAATATATACCAGCACACCCAGTTTATAAAAATACAGCAATGACTTCACAAATAAAAGACAGAGGCTCACTTCACGGTGATGTCAAAACACTGTACATTAACTGTGCATGGCAAAGCACTCACCTCATTTACATTTACATTCATTTATTTAGCAGAAACATCTGTTCAAGTGAGGCAGATCATACCTTACAAGCATACAGCTATCAAGCAACCGACTTAGGTGCTTACAAATACTTAAGAGACCACACAATCCCCCTAGGCAGTATTGTTTCAGATTTTACAGGAATTAGTAAAACTATTTTGAACTTACAAATCAAACTAAAATTACATTCCTAGCAGTCACTGACTCACCCATCATCAAACGCATAGCCTCAGACCTGACTTATCCTCCTCTAGGCTCATGGTGAAGTGCTGTCATCCATTCTCTCAACACCACAAACATCACAAGCTGTCAGGCAGTCATCAAAGGCAAGCAAAACCGCAGCAGATGAGGGGGGGCCATCATACCACCCCCCCACAGCAGAGAGCCTCACAGTCGCTTGGTGTTTCCAGCTCAATCGATTCAGTCCCCACGGGTCTCTCATAGACACCTCCCTATTTCCACAAATTCAAACAGAATGTTTTTTTTATTTCATAAAAAAAAACTGGAATCTAATTTTAATATGTACCTCGTCAGTGTGAAACGCACAACTTGAGCACAAGAACTACCACAGAATTTGTCTTTCAAAGCATGGAGACCAATCATTAACAGGCATCTGGTTGTTGGCTAACATAATTTTACAACTCTTAACTTTACTGAATACCAGTCAAAACAGATTTTTACTAGTGCATTTACAAGCTGATGTGTTTAATTTCAGAGCCACAGTTGCTTAATCACAAATAGTTTAATCACTTTACGTTCAAGTTCTCAACAGAAGAAATCTATTCAAGATGGCTGCCATACCACCAATACTCACTGCAGGAAACAAAATTACTACATGGAGGTGGTGGACCCAGGAGCCTAAGATTGCTCAGCCCAGAGCTTACTCTTGGCCCACAGAGCCTGCAGCGTTCGCAGGTTTTCCACTTCTCTGAAACAGCCTGCCAAAGTTCAGTTAGGAACATTGCTTGTTCAGTCAAGCATTAAACTGCCTCAGGTAGCATAAGAATTTACACATGCTATGGTGTGAAAGATGCAGGAGTGAAGATTTACTCCACAGACTGTACACCAATATGTCTACAGATTACAAGAGACCAGTATGCTGTTTAGGAAAAAGGTAAACGTGACACATAGTGACACTGTGGGTCTTTTGATGGAAGCACAAATCAAATAAGGCAACATAAACCCCTAAACAACATCAACACTTGAGTCATTCTGTTATTTTTAAGTTGGCCCATCATCTTTAACCCAACACGGAAGGTGAAGGAGCCCAGAATGTCACTCCACCCCAGAGCCATTCATCCCTCCCTGTATTTAGGGTTAATACAACAAAATCTGGCTGAAGATCTATAGTCACCTCTGTTATTTATCTGTGTCACCTCCCACATAACCAGGACTCAGACAGCAAAATAGGTTAACATGGCAGGAAAGGCAAACAATCAAGGAATGAAGATTGCAGTAAAGGATAAAACCATCTCATTATGCTACAGCATAGACAAAAGCAAAACCATTCTGTTTTAAATTATTTTATTTTAAAATACTTTACAAACCTGTCAAATATAGGATAGGATTACCATGTAGGCTATATTGTTTACATATTGTTTTGACACCACAAATTGTTATTATTCCATAAACTCGGCACCCACATGACAAAGGAGTAAATTTTCCCTGTAAGTTTTCTTTTTATTAAGTTTCCATGGAAACTCAGGGTGAAAAAGGTAAGACCAGTCAGTTACTGATACGTGTATGACCCAGTGTTAGTACTGGGCCAACAATAGTCTTTTTTCTTCTTCATAGAAAATGTTTTGTATAATACTAACTTCTGGGGGGGTAAAAAAACAACGATGTAATTATTTCAAAATTTCTCGAATTAATATTAAAAGTACTACACACGAAGCACAAGATGATCGCTGGTCCAGTAGGTCTCCAGGCAACACCCAGCAGCATGAAGGAAGCGGGTCTTTCCGACAGCCAAAGGACGATGCTGCAACATCCAGAGCGCACCGGGGATCTCTCTGTGGTCAGCCCACAGCCACCGCTGCCAATCGGGGATATGACAGACCCCCGGGCTTCTGGAGGACCGATCATGGAGCGAGACCCTGCTGGGACTACAGCATTCCCATAGTGCACAGGTGGCCCAGTGCTGGCCACCAGCGCCTGCTGTTCGTTGTGTTTTACTGTTTGATCACCATCTGTGTCTACACGCCATGCGTTATGTACACTTCAAAAATCCACTGCTTACAGAGTTGCCGTTTTCGCGGTGGTCTCATCTCATTTATATTTACCCACGAAAACATCGCAAAGCTGACAACCTTTCTGCAAAATTACAAAACACTGCAGACAGCTGGTTTGAGTGACAAGTTTAATTGAGCGTAAAAGTGACCAGGAAATAGAGACAAGTCCAGCTCAATGGGGAGCTGAAAACCGAAAGCAAGAAACGCAATTCCCGTAATTCCCGCAACTCTTTAGTAAGAAATAGATGTTAATAATAAAATAACAAATAAACGAAAGCTAAATTTTGCTTGTGCAACATTAAGAAGGGCTCAACCTTTAAGAGAGTGGTGAGATTATAGTGGGCTTTTAGAAGGGATCATATGCAAGGTAACACAGCGTCGCCTGCCATCTAAACGTACTGTACAGGCGCTTACATGATCTTGGAAGGGCTGCTCAAGACATTCGCGGACTTAACTCATTTTTTTGCAATATAGTAACAATTCTCCATGAGGAAACTTAAAAATGGTACAATTACGAGTGTGTTAAACATCGCATCAAGAGCATGAGCACTGTATCGTGTCTTTGACAGACAACCAATTTACAGTGGTGCTGCCAATAAAGACCCCTGACACTCCTGCATGAATCTCAGACACGTTCCATTAAATTCAGCCTCATCGACGTGTATGGGGGGTGGATGAAGGTCCTCTTTTTAAAAAAAAAAAAAAAAAAAACTCACCCGCTTGTGTGGTGTCCGTAAGGTCGCAGCTGACGCGGGGGTACTCCCGCAGCTTCCTGCCGCTGAGGTTCAGCACGCCCGAGCACCCCGCATCCTCCAGGGCGCGATCCAGGCTCCGGGCGGTGTGCGTGTGTTGCTGATGCTGGGCGATGCCCGGACTCCATTGAGGTCCGCTGCAGTACAGATGGGCATGCAAGGCCGACAGCGCTTCTCCGCCTCCCTGACTCGCCGCCATTTTCATGTGTGAAATTATTCTGAAAATAATAACAGAGGCCCGGCCCCCCTCCGCCTATGGGCACGGTCGGCAAAAATGCCGGGGTAGTTCAAGAGACAGGTACCTCTCAAGTCATGCAAATGCAAAGCTCATTCTTCTTGTCCGTGCCTTTCAATTTTCCTTATTAATACCTACCTTAATTCGACCCAGTAATAGCTGTTTTACAGTGAGTTTCTGAGGAAATCACGTGTGTTCCCTTTCTCACGGCAAAGCGCAAGAATGTAACCTTTTATGCTTTTTTCTTGGGTTGTAGATTTAAATATTGGAGATTTGTTGCCACATAACAAGGCTTTTCAATAGCTTCTTGCACCTTCCGTTTCTGAGATTTTCCCCAGCGAAAAATGGCAATATGTCAAAAATCATACTTTGGGCTTAAGTTACTTTTGTCGCAAATTAATGCAGGAGCGAACGGTTTCTAATTTCAGTAAACTGCGGTGTGTACCTTATTCGGATATGTCTAAGGTGAAAGTAATGGTTTTGAAAGTCTTTCATATGAGCTCGCTGTATCCACAATACTATTTTAAGTCGAAACATCAACGGTTTAGAGAACAATATCATTAATTAGTTTATTAATAAATACTCACGAAATAGACTGCATGCTGAAATACAGCATCAGGTTACACGTTTCTCTGCTACATCTTTTTAGGGTGCAGTACCCCGTCCGTGTTCAGTATAGCCTACTGTTTGCTGTCCGCGTACAGCCTGGCATACAGATAGAAATTTAGTTTATATATAGCTGGATGGGTAATAAAGCAATTCATGTGATATGTTGCTGAACAGTACATCATCCTAGAAAGTGTTCAGAACCAGCAAACTCGGCATACTTAAGCTGCTGTCTGTATCAGATATATGGATGATGGGTGCAAGTACTCATTATTACCAAAAAGGTTATTCCTTCAATCAGGAAAAATAAATGCATTATTGCATTATGAAACACTGGTGTCGGCAGGTGTCTGCCACAAAAAGAGGGTTGTAAAGCTGTGGAGATATATAAATGGACAGCAAAACAGACTGCTGCAGGCGCACTGAAACGGCCAGTAAAGGCATACAGTATATCTTCAATTTGTGTTCGTAGATTGAAGTTAATGATGGCACAATTGAGGCTTCAAATCCCGTGGAGGGTGGGAGTATCCCGAACTACCAATCAATGCTGGCGATAGGCAGCATTGATTGGTAGTTCGGGATACTCCTACTCACAGGGCCAGCATTTATTGGCAGGTCGGGATACTCCCACCCATAGCGCCAGCACTGATTGGTTAGTTTGGGATATTCCCACCCACCGCGGGGTTTGAAGCATCGTTTATCCCATTACTAGATTAGTTATTTAGATGTCAAGTATTGTACTGAAAATTAAAAAAATAATAATCCCAAAGCGCCACCTAGTGACCATGATGGGTTAGGGTCATGAAGGAGCAATAAGAAGCTTAGCTATTAAAGCATACTGGACCCATGGTGAGGGCGGGGCCATGTTACAGGTCAGCGGTAAACGTAAAGGAGGCATCAACGCTGTCGATGGGTAAGAACATTTGAAACGATGAAAAATCACAGGAGACCCTCAAAATGCGTCAGTGTGGTAAGAGTTGCAGTACATTGAAATTTGGACCTGAGAACCGCAAGTCGACTTCCAAGACAAAAGCTTCAGGTACTAAATATGGCGTATGCCTAAACCAGTTGTTACCATGGCAAAATCTGGGGTCTGAGGAAATTATGTAAGACAAAATAAAATGTCAAGGAAAACTGAGAATGGACAACATGGAACGTACTTTAACATGAAATAACGTACAAAAACTCAACGTTGTCACTTAAGTGTCAGGGTTACTCACAACAGCCATTTAGGAATTAAAAAGTAAAGCCAAAACCTACATTCCAGGATTTCTAAGAACACCCCTACCCGTTTTCGCTTTGCTATATTTCCGTAGTGCATTGTGGGAATTGAAGGCCTTCCGTTAGCTGAAGAGTTTTGTAGTTACATATCGTGCTATAGAAACACTGTGTGTCCCCCATCAAAATATGGAACCGTCTAAAAATAACATTTTCATTGGTCTGCAATTTCAGCAGGTGGTATAAGGGATGCTATCCATGTAGCTTAATAATAACGGGTTCCTAACGTATGTTGCAGCTGGTTTGTTTGCAGAAGTAACCAATTTTATCACTTTAGAAATCTGGGGATTGGTTGTGATAGATGCCATTTGTCCATTGTTTCGTGGTACCATAGGATGTGGGCTATGCATGGCATTTCAAAATTAAGCAAGCGCGGGTAATTTCAAAAGAATGTATTATGGATTTATATTCCTGCTCTTTTTTGCCAAAATGTAATAAAAACGTTCTAGTAGAATATGAGACAGGAAAAAAAATGTGTAAAGAAAATGCCAATGCAGATTTTCATTCGGAAACCTATTAAGGATGTATTGTTTTAGAAATGCCAAACCTTGCACTGCCACTGAACTCTACATTGGATGTTTAAAGTTTATTAAATAATTATATGTAAACCCTTAAAAAAAAATAGTAAAGAAAGACAGGGCCAAAACAGATGCAGCCATTTGACAGCAGACGACGTAAAGGCTGGCGAGAACCAATGAGAAGCGGCCTTTCATGTGGTTCTTATTCTCCTTAACTGGCACTGGCCCGCTTTCATACAGCCAGCAGATTCAACATGGCGGAGCAATAACAAACGCTTGTGCGAAATTTCACATCTGGGTAATATATCTGCACGTCGTATTCGTCGTATTTTATTATATGTTGCAGATGCATAATGAAGAGGCAGGCCGTGATTCCGATAACCGGTTGCTGCGGTGTTATCTCGCACCGTCAGTGCGAGCAGAGCCGCGTCAGCTAGCTGCGCTACTGCCGTAGCTTTCTTATTAGCCGCCTGGCCTCTGAAAGCTACTCAGGAAAGGATGGGCTTCGCGTTAGAATGCCGAGATGGAAGGTCCTGCTCTATTGCAGTCGTGCCTGATCGTCCGCAATCGCGATATATTCTCAAAATGACTTGGAGAGATGGTTTGACGAGGCTTCTGCTTCTGGGGACTGAAAATGCCGTTAGCGCACGAGCTCGTGACGCCGACTTACGTACGGCTCTTTTCTTTATCGATTTTTTGTCTGTAAGTTTCCTCGCGGGTTGGGACGCCTCGCGGCTTTTCAGTTCACCGGCAGGCGGTTAATTAAATATTTGTTGTGAAGATGTACACTCTACAGGTGTGTATTTTTTTATTTTTTTTTGGTCACACCGTCACCAAACATTGAGACCTAGTGATGGGACAAATGAGGCTTCAGACCCCGTGCTCGCCAGCATTGATTGGTTAGTTAGGGATACTCCCACCCACCATGGGTTTTGAAGCCTCGTTTAGCGCCGTCGTCGATTGGTTAGATCAGGATAGTCACGCCCACCACGGGTTTTGAACCTCCGTTTGTACCGTCACTACTGAGACCAACGTGGAGACTGTAGTTGTATTAAAGTTCCAAGGCAGCCTTTTGATGCATGGCTGTGAGGTGCATTTGTCCTAACTGTGTTTACTATTGTTTTTTTTTTTTCCTCTTCCTGTAGCTGCAGATGGGCCCCGGGATAAAGCTTTATGGGAATAGCTTCATTATTTTTAAAAGTTCCCAGCCTCACCGTGCCAGCAAATGCATAATGTGTTTAAAAAAAAATTACAGTGCAGGGGAAAAAAAAAAGATTTGTTGTTGTTTTTTTTGCTCCTGCAGTGGGAATATGGCTGACAAAAAAGGGAAACACATAAGCACTAAAAGAACCCTAACCAAGAAAGAACAAGAGGAACTGAAGAAAAAGGTAATTAAGAATGCCTGAGGATTCAGATGAAACTGTATTTAAAAAGAAGAAATTGATGTAATTGACCCTTACAGTCTTGCTGTACATTTTTGTGGCAGGTCAGTCAGGTCCCACTGCCTAATTTGTCATGTGAATTGTCATATTTGCCATTATTTTCTAGATGGTGATGGGGCTAGTTTTACGTCTTTTTTTTTTTTTTTTTTAACCATTTATTTTCCATTTGCTCTGTTCTTTTGCAGTCTCGGTTGTGGTAGCATTTTACTTGAAACACTCTTGTCTTTTGCACTGTGCCACCTCAGATAGACATGGATTACAAACTTTGAGTCTGTCCGTTGCCTTTAAAGGTAGTTGCGTGAATGACTCTGTCACCTCAGTTTCTGTCTGTGGCTGCCATGTGTTTTTCTAACAGGAAGAAGAGAAGGCAGCCGAGGTGTTTGAAGAGTTCTTGGCGTCTTTTGACAGCAATGAGCGAAGCGGGGTGAAGACATTCGTGCGTGGTGGGGTCGTGAATGCCACCAAAGGTAAGTGGAACCCAAGCAACTTGACGCACCGTTGCTGAAGCAGTTTCTAATGTTAATTCGTCCTCTCCAAAAAGAGGAAGAAGCCGCCGACGTGAAGAAGAGCAAACTTTACCGACCGACCACGAAATTTGCGCCGCTGCCTCAGAATGTTCTGTCGACGCCGGCGGCAGAGAAGAAGCCGGTAGGTTTTGGCCAAGGTCACCCTTTCGATCGACCTTGGCCACGACATGCGTGACGGAATCTTAACTCAGGTGTGCCGGCCATTTTCTGTTGCTCTCAGCTCGTGAAAAAGAAGACTGAAGAGAAGAAGAAGAGCAACCTTGAGCTCTTCAAAGAAGAACTAAAGCAGTATGTGGCTTTGCTGCCTTGTTTCACACCTAAGTACTTGGTGCACTGATTTCATTGAGTGAGCTCTGCTGTCAAACTGAGGTCATTTTTCCTCTGGCGCTCAATTTAGAATACAGGAAGAACGAGAGGAGAGGTACAAACGGAAGAAGAATGACCCCGGAGGCTTCTCGGACCTGGACTTGCCTCAGTCTCGACGGTCACGTAAGACCGAAATTTTCCATGAAAATTTGCCTGCGCTGGCTCCTTTAAGAGGGGCTCTATTTATTTGTTGCATTTTGACGTTCAGTCTTGCAGGTTAAAGTGACAGAATACTGTCCGTCTTTCCTTTTCTACTCCTCCCATTCCACTTCCTTCAGTGTTTGACGATGACCCTGGAATGCCCAATACTACCAATCTCTATATCGGATGTATTAATCCAAAGGTATGTAGGGGATCGGGTTTGAGGGTTCAAGTTCTTTATTTCGGTCTTTGTGGTGCAGAGCAGACGACTTAAGTCAATCTCAGTGTGAAGATATCCAGTTAATTTTAATGTGCGTTAGATCACTTTTGGTTTAGAAGTTACCACCCATATTCACAAGTAGATTCAGACGGCAGGGATAGGTGAAACGCTTTAACGCGGCACCTGCTACTCACACCGCAGATGAACGAGGAAATGCTGTGCAAAGAGTTCGGCAAGTTCGGGCCGCTGGCGAGTGTCAAGATCATGTGGCCGCGCACTGACGACGAGCGCACCCGGGTCACCAACCGCGGCTTTGTGGCCTTTATGACCCGCAAGGACGCTGAGCGGGCCTTGGCGGCACTAGATGGTAAGCGTCACTCAAATTATGTGGATTATTAGTGTTTTCTAATGGGTCACGTCGATATTACTTCAGACCGAGTAAATCACTATGCCATCTATCCCAAGTGGCGTAGGGTAACCCTGGATGGTATGACGCACGTATTCATTGATTACAAGTATTATCACAACCCGTGTGGGTGGGATTATGTGCCATCAGCCATACCTTGGTCAGTTTGTGCTCCACATGGTACCGGCGCACGTACAAAACGACGTCATTTTGACATAACCGCCAACACGTGGGCAAGCACAAGGCTGACCATGTACAGGTCAGATTTTTGGACCTGATTTGCGATTTGACGCTTCATTACACCCCTAAAAGTGAGCAGTTCCAGAGGAAAGCGAGTATGCTAAGAGAGCTGTCTTAGTATCAGTATGATGTTCTATGGATGTTTTACTCCGTGGTGCAAAACAGACATTTTGGTGATGAAATGGCATCTCAGACGACGAGATGAGTCATACTGACATCTTTCTTTTATTTACCAGTTTCATATGAGCTACATAATAGCAGAATTGTTAAACATCAGTGGCTTATGAGTTCAAAATGTGAATTTTTTTCTATTCTTTTTTTAATGTGTGCGAGTGCATGCATATGTGCCCTGCAAACTTGTCTTCATATTTTTAACATCAAGCCTGTGAACTTCCTCTCTTGCCGCTCTGCCACAAATGTAACCGCACTTTAGCTGCCCGTTGTCCGATTGTTAACTGCCTTTTCCATGCCTTCCCCCCCCCCCCCACCCTGGCCACAGGCAAAGTAGTCATGGGCTTTGAAATGAAGCTGGGATGGGGCAAAGCCGTCCGTATCCCCCCTCAGCCGCTCTACACCCCCATTAGCGTGCTGAAAAGGTCCACGCCGCCGCCCCCTTCGGGTCTGCCTTTTAACGCTCAGCCACGGGAGCGGTTCCGCAATGACTTCACCAAGCCCTTAAACATGTCCAAGGAGGAGTTTGAAAAGGTATAGTTCATGAGAGAGGCTGGCTGATTGGTTGGTTTTTTTTTTTTTTCCCTACTACTATTTTTAAGATCTACCAGAGAGAATTGTAGAGTTAATAGTGAGCTTTATAGCATCATTGCAGTGTGTGAGAGGAGATTGTCAGGTTTTTTTTTTTTTTTTTAAATGATGGTTCATTTTAGGGACATCTTGTAATATTAATATCTCAGTGGGCAGGAGGGATGCCTCATTCTAACTTGTATGATTTTTGCATTTATCTTCTGAATGAGATGTCTTTCATTTAGCGAATATGTATCATTGAAACATTTTTTGCATTTCTAGTGCAACTGTGATAAATAGCCATGATGTGTTATATATCCTGCAGTGTTTCATCTGTAAATACTCACTTTCTTTATATCTTCACTATTTGATTTGACTTCACGTACAGACTCTGTCCGAAGCCGTAGTCAAAGTGGTTATCCCAACAGAAAGGTACACTCTCTATCCATTCTTACTACTACTGCTACTACGACTGAGCAGCCATTCTCACCACACAGAGGTTTAGTGGATAGAGGTCCCAGAGACAGAAAGTGCCCCAGTCCTACGAGCAACACCAGCTATAGCTGCCTCTCGGCAGAGTGTCCCGGGCTCCAGATGCATGGTGCCATGGTTGTGTGGGTCCTTCTGCTTTTACCGCTCTGGTTTACTGACAGTGCCGGTGTTGCCTGTGAAGTCTTGGTTAACCCAGAGCAGCTGTTAAAAGCTGCCACCTTGCTCAGAGAATTGGGGACTTCTGTGACTGATTAGCGCTAGGGGGCGCCATGTGTTGTCTTCTGAGGGGGTTCCTTGGCTTCAGTGGAGTTAATGGCGATTCGTGGCGTCTCTGCCACGATTCCTGCTGGTACTGCTTTCATTTTCTTTTTTTTTTTTTGTCAGAAATGAATATATGCTAGTTACATCTATCACTGTCTCAAGTTTAATTTTTCTGTAGTCTTAATGCCATACAGTGGCAGTAGTAATGGCTTGGGGTATGACCTGGAATGGTCATGCGGGCCTGAGACAGCAGTGTAGTTGGCAGAGAGGACCTCACAGATTCAGTTCAGATGAAAGCCTGTAGTAGCCAATAGTAGTAAGTAATGCTGTCCCTGGAGAAGTAGGTCTACTTCTTATTCAGTGCCTTTTCTGTGAAGAGAGGGGTGCATGCTACATGGACATGGACACTTAGGAGACACTGCATGACCTCCCGCCGCTCTTGATCTCCGCTGCAAGCCAAAGGACAGATTTGCCCCGCTTCCCAGTTCAGGACAGGACAGTGCCACATCCCCTCCCCATGTCTTCTCAGTATTGTCGGTGTGACAGAAAAGAGAGGGAGAGTAGGGACAGTGTGAGAGAAGAGCATTGTGCAAGGCCAGTGGACAGTGTGCCGTGAGAGAGCTTTAACCCATGCCTTGTCTCTCTTTGTCCTCTGTAGAAATCTATTAGGCCTGATCCACAGAATGATAGAGTTTGTGGTGCGTGAGGGACCTATGTTTGAAGCCATTATCATGAGTAACGAGAAGAACAATCCAGACTTCAGGTAAGAAGCATTCATAAAATTTGTGTTTAGACTGAGGAGCATAGGACTTCCAGGAATCCTGGTATCAAAATGCTTTAAAGAGGGTGTTCCAGGTCACTTAGCTGGCTGGTGAGCTCTATCCTAGGGTAGGCAGGGTTTTACAGATGGCCACTGTTCATGTCTGAGCCGCTGTTTAATTCCACCTTGGAAAGGTATAATTTGCCACAGTATCTTGGTCACAAGGTACTGCCACTGATACTCGTGCCTGCTAATTTGCTGTTCCAGGTTTCTATTTGATAACAAGAGTCAAGCACATGTGTACTACAGATGGAAGTTGTTCTCTATACTCCAGGTAAGAGATTTTAAAAGTTTTTAATTTCCAGCATACTGCTATTGTATTGTCATCACAGATACTCCAGATGTCTCTTAGCATTCTGAAATAATAGTTGGGTTTAGGGCTGAAACGATTCCTTGAGAAACTCGTGTAATTCGATTACTAAAAATCATCAAAGCAAATTATTTGCATCGAAGCTTTGTTTAACCCATATAACTATGCCTCAGCGAGCTCAGCATGTTTTGCACAGATAATTTAGTGCTGCACAACACACTTAAGCTGTGGATACGTGACGTGAAGGCGTGATTGCAAAATGGAGAGAAAATAGTGAGGGGTGAAGTGACAGGTGAGAGAACAACAAAGTGTCAAAAGTTTGGGACCATTTCAAGCTGGGGGAAAAAAAAACGCTGTGCAGTGTGTCTATTGTAAAACCGAACTAGCCTACCACAATAGCACCACGTCAATTCTTCAGCTTGAAAATTGTATTACAAACAAGTGTAATATCTGGATGTAATATCTTGAGCTCATCATCATCATTCACTTTCGGCTGCTCCCATCAGGGGTCGCCACAGCGGACCAACCTTCGCCATCTCCTCCTGTCTTCCACATCTCGCTCTGTCACACAACCACCTGCATGTCCTCTCTCACCACATCCATAAGCCTCCTCTTTGGCCTTCCTCTTTTCCTCTTGCCTGGCAGCTCCATCCTCATCATCCTTCTCCCAAAATACCTAGCATCACACCTCTGCACATGTCCAAACCAACACAACCTCACCTCTCTGGCTTTGTCTCCAAGCCATCCAACCTGAGCTGACCCTCTAATATACTCATTCGTAAATGTAATACTCCCCAAAATAATTTGTATTGTTAATTTTAAGAGAGATGTTTCCTTTTTTGTATATTTACTATTGCTCTTAAATAAAGCAAAAGTATTTCTTATCCAATTACCCGATTAATCAATGGAATAATTGGTAGAGTACTCGATTACTTAAATAATCGATTGCTGCAGCCCTAGTTGGGTTTACTGTGCTAAACATTTCTTTGTCTTAAGTGATATTGTACTGAAGTGATCAACTCTGAAGATATCTAGTGCAGCGTGGTGTCGCGTTGCAGGGTCATGGTAGTCACGGTAACCTTGTGCATGTCAGAGGTGGTTTTAGCTTTGGGCTGAGGTGTATCCACCTGCTGCCTTGGTGCCCTGCAGGGTGAGTCTCCTAACGAATGGCGGACCACAGACTTCCGCATGTTCCGGGGAGGATCGCTGTGGCGGCCACCTGCGCTGAACCCCTACCTGCACGGTGGGGAGGACGGCAACGAGGAGGAGGAAGAGGAAGAAGAGTTGAAGAAAGGGCAGCTGAAGGCGGAGTGAGTTGTGAACAGGATGTGATCTGTTGGGTATAACTGCCATAAAATGGTATTTTGATACATACCCCTTCAGAATAGTGACACAGAAAATAACGGAAATGCCTAACAACATAGTGTTCTCGAACTAACAAGGAGTAGGGTCACCCTTTGTCTTGAGCTGTTTCAGAGAACATTGGAATGCTGTCGTACAAGTCTGGAACTCTGTTCAGTAGGATATTGGGCTGTTCTTCAAGACACAAAAACCCCAGGTCATTGAGGATGGAGGAGGTAGTTATTTACTTTATGCCATGTTGGAGGTTTTGTAGTGGAGAGGTTCAGATCTGGCAGCTGAGAAACTATGGAAGGCATTTGACTTTATCCTAGTGTTTATAAAACCAGTTTAAAATTAGTTTGCCGGTGTCCATTGTCTTGGAATGTGGGAGCATCACAAACGGACAGTGTTTGCCCTGTAGGATGCACATGATCATATAAAATTGTCTGGTATTCTTTGACCATTATAGTATTGGTGTGCAGAGCGATCCCTGGACCTAATGACTGTCAGATAGATGCTGTGCCCTGGAGGCAATTATAAGGAGTTACAGCAGTAGAAAAACACACTCATTGGAAAATGCATACAAGAGAGAACCAGAAAGTGCAGGGGGAAAACATAAAATGTTCATTCCAGATGAGGCAGTTAAAAGTCTAGACAGAGACCCATTGTGGAGGCTGGCCCTTGGCAGGAAAGGGCCTCGGTGGAGTTCCCCAGAGCAGCACGTTTCAGTGGCTGCCCATACCTTTGAGTCCACTGGGGCCTTTAGCTGTGTCCAGATATGGGAAAGGTGTGAGAAGATTCATCAGGTCACAAGACACTTCCCCCCCCCCCTTGGTCAGGGTTTGAAGTTTTCTGCTGCTGTTGGATGTTGGTATCTTCTGAGCAGAAACATTGCCGCAAATTCAAGCTTCATTATACAGTGTATATGGAAGCTATCCATGCATCAGTCAGTGAGCTTTGACTTGTTCCTCTTTGCCTTGTTTAATGTTGCACTTCGTCCTTGTTTGACATTTGCCGCCACGATCGTTGCCTGTCCCCCACTGGCAAATTAAATATTGCACTTCTTTGGTATTTCAGGCACCAGCTGTTTAGCTTGTGTGGAACTCGTGCTGATTGTCAGAGCTGCTTTATTGTTGACACATACTGCTGATTGGCATCCAGCTTAATGGACCATCTCTGCAGCTGTGTTTGTAATTTTATTTTACTTGTGCTGCATAAAAATGGACTTTGAAGTTTGTTACTTTTGTCCACTCCCAGTACACCTGCAGATTAGTGCTTTGGGGTGATGGAGTCCTGTAGACCAAGCTTGTATGTTCACCCTGCATGTTTCTAATTAATACACCACAGTAGGTATTGAGTGAATGTTGATTTATGTGGTTCACTACTTTTTGGTTTCAATAAACATGGGTTGCAGATTTTAACGACATTTATTAATGACAATTGAATACACAATACTATGTTTTACTGAGTTTTTTGAGCGTTGAATATGAATTGATTAATGAATTTTGGATGTGTTTGGTGTTAAAGTCCCTCAGCAGATGATATGGCATCCCGGTTTGCGTGAGTGACAGCAATATAAAATGCCACCTCCTGCTTGTCTTTTCTCCCCTCAGGCACAGAGACAAGCTGGAGAATATCTTAAGAGGGCTAACGCCATCTAGAGAGGACATTGGCGACGCCATGGTGTTCTGCCTGGAGAGGGCGGAGGCGGCGGAGGAGGTGGTGGGCTGCATCGCAGAGTCCCTCTCGCTGCTCCAGACGCCTCTTCAGAAAAAGGTCTTTAATAGGCTTCTCCCTGCGCCTGGGTGGGGTGGACAACAACCAGAGCCCTATATGTTATAAAATGGTCTGTGTGGCTGCAGCCGATGAGCTGACTAACCAGGCAACCAGCTCTCCTGGTGAGGGTCACCCGGCTAAGCAGGGCAGATTTTTAGATTTAGACAGATTTTTCCCTAGCCAGATACTGATTCGCTTTGGGTGATCCCTAGATGTTCGCCACCTGCGAATTCTAATCAGTCCAGCTGGTCCTGGGTCTTCCCCGGGGTCGGGAACAGCTCGTCTGGGAGGCGTCCAGGTGGCATCCTTACACGGTGGATGAACTGCCTCAGCTGGCTTCTCTTGAGTCGAAGCAGCAGAAGCTCTATTTTGAGATCCCCCCCCCCAGATCAAGTAATCACTTCTTAAATGAAGCTATCAAGCTCTGAGCCATGACCCAAACATAACCTCCCAGCAGCTCTTGGATCGAATTTCCCACACCTGACTTTGTGGATATGAATAATTATTTGTAGTGTTTTTTTAATACTATGTCACTTCAGTTTTTATCTCAGAACGTGGAAATCATCCATGGCTGCCTGCTGCTAGTCTACATGTCTTTGCATATTCATTCTGAGAAAATATTGAAACAAACGGATGTTATTGTATGGCAGGTGCCTAATTGTCTCTCTTGTCCACTGGAATGAAGTCTGCATTATCATTATGGCTTGTTTGTTTTGTTTTTTTTCCTTCTCCACAGATTGCTCGATTGTATTTGGTATCCGATATTTTATACAACTCGTGTGCCAAAGTCGTCAACGCATCCTACTATCGAAAATAGTAAGTGCAGCAGTCTTGTTTGAAGGTATTTTTAACGTGGCTCGTGGGAAAAGACGCGTGGCCAAGTGCATGTCTTTGCCTCCCCACAGCTTCGAAGCGAAGCTGCCCCAGATATTTGGAGATGTCAGCGAAGCCTATCGCAACGTTCAGGCCAGGCTTCAGGCCGAGCAGTTCAAGGTGACCCATGTGACCGCGCTCGCCCTTAAATCAGCAGCTGCTTCATCCATGCTTTAAGCTTTTTAACATTCATATACTGCTGTTTATGCCCCCCTCTTGTGTGTCTCATTAGCAAAAGGTCATGTCATGTTTCCGGGCATGGGAGGACTGGGCCATTTACCCAGAATCCTACCTGATCCAGCTGCAGAACATTTTCTTGGGCCTAGTGAAGGCGGGGGAGGAAGTGGTCGTGAGATCAGAGGTGAGCCTTCACCTGGTCTACAGAGGGTCAGATTCTCTTTTACACAAAGTGTCTCCTGGTTAATGCATTCTTCATGTATCTCCTTACTCTGTCTGCTCCAGTCCCCAGACCTCGATGGAGCCCCTCTGGAGGATGTGGACGGCGTGCCTCTGGAGAATGTGGATGGCTCACCTATGGCAGGTCCGCCCTGGGACCCAGCCTCCCTGGACGGGGTGCCCGTGGATGATATTGATGGCGTCCCCCTGGGTGACACGATGGATGACATTGATGGCATGCCGTGTATGTGACCGTTCTTTGATGTTACCTGATGCCACACAAGGCTAAATTACTTCATTTGTTTACCTTCCTGTTCGTTTTCTTAACTGATGCTCTAATCCAAATCTGTATACACGTTTATTGGTATAGCTCTAATGTTGATTGGAGCAGTCCAAGTTAGATGTCTTGTTCAGTGTTCCTGTAGCAGTTCTTCTCTGGAGACCCTCCAGAATATTCACTATACCAGAAAACATCTCTGCTCACTCTGCAGCCCAGCACCAGTCCAGGAATAATATATTTGCTTTTTCCTATTCTGTTCTAGTGGAAGAGGCTTCTGATAAAGTGAAGAGTCTCCAGCATCCCAGAGTGGCTCTGTCCAAATGGGAGCGGGTGGACGATGCTGAGGTCCCACCGCAAGGTAGTGTGGGCAGTGACTGTATGACATGCTGGCGTGGGCCTCTTGGTTGCTATGCTGGTTTTCATAAACTGCTCTTGTATGCAGCCATAGCTTTCACATCTCTCTGTCTCATCTCTAAGGAAACACTGAATCAAAATGGGACTTGCTTGAAGAGCAAGACTCTGAAGACAATATGAATGTAAGGTAAGTTGCCCTTTGAAAACAGCCATGTAAATGTACAGTGTTAACGGGGACCTTTTGCATACTTGACTAGTGAGTGTTTGTGCAGTTTTGAAATGCTCCGTTTCGTTTTCCAGTAGTGCGGACACTAAGGACGACGACAGGGACAGCACAGATGACAGCAGCGATGAAGACTCCTGCAGCCCCTCGAAGTTCGAAGGTGCCGATTTCAAAAGCTCCGTGAGCAACTTTGAGTTGTCAGAAAGCAAGAGAACAAAGCTGAGAGAACTGGAGGTGTGTACCTAATGCACATTGGGTGGGATGGGGGTGGGCTGTGTACAACGAAGGCCTTTCCTCCAGGGTCAATGTCAGTGACCATTTAATGTCCTGTCTTCTGTCTGGGCTTTCAGATTTCCGTCAAAGCCCTAGCCAACTGTATTATGGTACGTGATGAGCTGACGTTAGACAAATGTAGAAAAAATGGGTAGCTAAAGAAGTAGGTGAACCTGCTTATTTCAACACTTGATTAAATGGGCCCCAGCTTGCTGCACCTGTTCACCCGTGTTTGGTCAGACTGGGGACGTGAGTAAGAGTTTATTTCTGTGCTATCATACATAAACACTAAACCAGCAGACAGATAAAGCACTCAATAAGCTTCTGATATGAACTACACATTACAAGCATCCAATCCGACTGAACACCCCATGTTATGAGACTGGTACTTAAATGGAAATCCATATGGTGTATATAAAAATCATCCAGCAGGCTTAGGATATTCAGAAGGAAGGATCACAGTGTAACAGTAACAATGGTACAGACTAGTCATGAGGAGGATGGCCATTAAAAAAACAGGGTTTTGGTGGCATGGAAGTAACATGAAAAATGTTACAGCAAAAGCTGGAGGACTGGTATGCTGCTGCCATTTGGATATGGCTCACCTGTTAACCTGGAAGCGGCCGGCAGAGTTTTAGGTCATGATGTGATGCCGAGGTTTCAGTGGAGACACCATGCTGCTATGTTCAGTGTAGGTTGGCATCTGCTGGTACTGCATTAAACCTGTCATCCTACCCGAATCAGGTGAAAGTTATGAAGTTCCAGGATGAACTGGAGTCTGGGAAAAGGCCCAAGAAGTCAGGGAAGACTGTACAACAACAAGTGGAACACTATAGAAACCGGCTGCTCCAGAAGGTGTGTGACACAGCCACTTTATGTATGGTTATCGCTGGCTTCACCCTCGTTAGAACAGTCGCTGTAGTTTTTCATTTAAGACCTCTCTGCCTGCGTGCTGCTTGACCAGCGTCCCCCGTCCCCTCCCCCCCGTTTCACCCCAAGGAGTTTGAAAAGGACGACTTGGAAAAGAAGGAGAAGTCGGCACCCAAGTCAAAAGACAGAGCCAAGAAGGATGAAAAGCGAGAGAAAGTGGACGACCGGAGCAAAAGCAAGGACAAGGAGAGGAAGAAGAGCAAGGAGCTGAGCAAGGAACTGAGCAAGGAGCTGAGCCAGGACCGAGATCGGAACAGGGGGCGGAGCAAAGGAGAGGAGGAGGAGAAGAACAGGGCAGAGCGCTACAGGGCCGGATCCCCGTCCACGTAAGGACCTGCCACTGACGGTACTGCGTGCACTGCAGGTTACACTCATTGCTTACACTTTAATGCCTATCTTTCTCCTTCTCTTATTCTTTCACCTTCGAAAGAGCGAAGTCGAAGTCTCCGAAGAAATCCAAGCGGTCGAGGTCTCCATCCCCCACCAGACGGTCATGGAGGTCCAGCTCAAGATCGCCACACCGTTCCCACAAGAAGGCAAAGAAGAGTAAACATTGACCTGCCCTGCCCCTGAATTCAGCAGCCAGCCAGCCAGCCAGCCAGCCAGCACCCCTGGACTGCTCCGTCACAGCCTCTGTCTGGGGCCTCTCTCACGCTTCCATCCCATAATGCCCTTGGAGGGACTCTCCGGACAGCTGCGTTTTCCTTTCCCACAGTCCTAGTGCTACATCAGATTGAGCCAAGGTTTGGTACATTTTTGTTAATGAAGTTTGACATTTTTGTACAGTTTTTTTTTTTTTTTTTTTTTCTTCCCTCCCCCCCCCCTTCAGAAATGTTGCAAGAATGTTCCTAAAACTTTACAATAAACTGACTCTTTAGTCTTGGTCTCACCTACCTGAATATGAAATCTCTTGTGTATATATGTGACAACTTATTGTAATATAAACATTCTATACAGAAAAAATACAATCCCTTAGACAAGCTGCTCCTGTTTTTGTCTGCCTGCATTACCGCTATGCTAGTAGTATGCTTCCTTGACTTTTCCAGCAGCTTTTGTAGTGTGCGGACTCATTTTGGTATGAAGATCCTAAAATACAAAGTGCTGTTGTATTGCTGTTAAATTCAGGTGTGTGTAACGCAGGGATCAGTGGTGCTGGTATGAATGTGTGCACATTTGTGTTTTGCCTCAAAGAAACCATTTCCTGCAAGTAAAGCACAGGTCACATCTGTGAAGGTGAGCGGAACGCCTCTGTAGCCATCCTGAGCTTTAAGGGATGTAAATATCAATGGTTAATTTGTGTAATGGGGGGGGGGGGGGGGGGGTTCCTTTTTTTTTTTTTTTTTTTGGGGTGTGGGGGGGGGGGGGGGTTGTTTTTTTTTAGTTGATTTTAGCTTT
>JAACJT020000002.1:1852822-1908955 GCA_009936485.2 Gymnarchus niloticus | reverse complement strand
GAGCGCAGGGCCGGGGGAGGAGGGGAGGGGCGGGAGTGCTGTATAGAATAAATAGTGGTGGAAGAGGGAGAGTGTGTTGGGGTGGGGTGGGGGGGGGGGGGGGGGGGCGGGGGGGGGGTTACTTTTTTTTTTAGGTTGATTTGGAAATCTGTGGGGGTAAGGATTATTTTATAGTAAATGAATGCAGACCCTCTGGGTGAGACCCACAATTTGAATCACTGCATCTGCACTCCTTATCAGACCTCATTATCTTGTACTGATCTGCAGTCACAGGGGGCAGTAGTACATGTCTTGCTGTTGTGAATATGGCCTGTATTTTTAATTTTTGTGCTCACGGCTTTCTTGTATGAACATCCAAATGTTTACTTTTAAATGACTCTGGTGGTGGTAAAATGGCAGCAGCCTCAAGTCTTGTAGTTGAACTGGCATCATTTTACACAGACCTGGTTCTCTTGAAAGGTTGCCATTTCTGTTAAGTCCAAACAAGCTGTACTAGGACTGAAAAATCCTGAAGTGTTTATGTACAGTTCATTAACTTGTCATGTGACATGACCAGCAAGGAACATCAGAGAGGATTTCTGGGGAGGATTTTTATTGTTTGAACATTTCCTCTAAAAGAAACATTGTAAACCATCAATAACAAATGAGATAGTACCTGTCAGTTGTTACTTCATTGGTTTGTGCATTTTTTTTAACGAAGATATTTACATTTGGCTTAGTTTTATCAAAGCTCAATTAGACAAAATTAATACTAAATTTGTAAAAAAAAAAAAAAAAACCCTCACTCCAAATTCATAAAGACATCTGAGCTCATACTAATGGTCTATGACAACAGTAGGTAGACACGGATGAAGATGGACTTCTCTGAAAAGTTGCCTCATAAGCACTTCAACACCTTTATTTGCATCCCATGGCTGTTAGAGGCAGTCATGAAAACTCATTTTCCTGTTAGTTTTGGCTTCAGGCACCTCCTCAAAACACATTAGATGAAAACAACCAATAAGAGTAACATGGATGTGGCAGCACTGACCAGAACTCAATGGTGCTGAAATCAACGGGGACAGAGTAACTGGGTCACTCTGGTTGGGGGGGGTGATTGTGCTTAATACTTCTTCACATTAACGAAAACTTTGATGGCACCTGTGAAGTCAGCTGACAGGAGAACCTCACTGTGGTCTGTCTTCAGGGCTCCTGTGGATGCAAGAACAACAGCTTAACACACTGGTGCCTATGAATGACCAAACAGCTTAAGGGCTACAGGACCTGTGGTTCAACTGGATGTTAGGCACTAATCCACACGTCTCATAGCAGGATGTTTACATTCATACTACTGGGTATTTCACAGCCCCCTGCTATTTTGACTGAGGACATCAGCCAGCCAGCCTTAACCACTGAGGTTGAACACATCATGCCACATTCACATCATATCAGAGTTACCATAATTACCAGTTTCCTACTTGGATGTTCATGTGAACGCTATTTTCAAGTCATAAGTACAACTGGGAAACGCAGAGTGGCAAACAGATGTCACATAAAGCAAAGTCCATACTTAAAGGTAATAAATGCTGAAATTGAATAGATAAGTGCTATAGTAACCAAGCTCAATTTTAACCGTCACATGTCCAACTCTGCAGTAAAACAAAGTTATTACAGTTCCTGCAAATTACTCTCCTTTACAGTAGCCATTACATTATTAGTGTTTATAGGGTACCATTTGCTTGCTAGGTAGCATGACGTTCTTTGAAGAAATATAGCTAACGCTTGTGTCGGTTTGTTAGCATTTATTGATGCCAACATGGCTCTATTTTGGGACCAAAATAAGTGCTCCAAGTGCAACAGAAGAAGGTAGTAAAACAGAATCTCCAGTAACACCTTAAAAGTAGTAGAAGAAGAATAGGTACTGGCATCACGAATTGATCTCTCCCCTCCATCCCATATGACATGAATGCAGCACCAGTTTCTGGAGGACTACAACCTGAGGGGATGGCTTCCGTGTCCGTGGGCTCCATGTTCCTGCCATCAGCATCTGGCTTCTCTATGGTTCCAACTTCTGGAGGAATGATGAGGCTGGGATTTGGGGCAAAGATGGCCGACGTGACGACGGCATTGTGTGCTGTGGGAGAGACGGACCAGGATGTGTATTAAAATGAAGCCAATATTTCAAGTTTCCATTAATGACAATGGGACAACGTGATACAGTATCTCTGCCTTCATGTTGTTCAGCAAACCATCATGATGTCCGCATAGTCACAGTTTAAAACAGCTAGACTGGTCCTTGCTGTGTTCTTCGCATAAATGTGTGTGAACAACAAAACAGATAAGTAAAAATATTTGTGTGAGCAAAACATGCTGAACAGGTATACTGCATCCCAGCCAACAGAATTATGCAGACGGTTTTTTCCCATTTATCCATGATCGAAGAATCACCATTACCTTTAATCCCTTCCCAGAAGTCATTGCGATCCCGACGGACAGAGGTGAATTTACTCAGATCGTGGTACGTGCTCCAGATGTAAACGTATTTGTCCTCTGACCCACTTACAATAAATGAGTAATCGTGACTAAAATTTGGGGGAAGAATGGATGCAAAAACATTTTAATGAATGAGGGGGGGGGGGAAAAGCACTTAAGTATTGACAAAAAAAAACTGTTGTTTACATTACTAAGGGAAACAAACAGTCACAGGAAGGAACTGTCCTACCTGAAACTAGCCTTAATCTGACTGCTGTGGTTCATGTATCCTTTGTACTTCATGGACAGGGAAAGGTCCCTCAGATCATAGAGCCGGATCCGAGAGTCATTGGAGGTCACCAAGATCTACAGAGGAATGAAGAACATTAGCTATGGCCCAGGAAACAGCGATCAAAAACGTGAATGGAAACCCAAAAAGCAGGACCCATTGCATGAAGTGTAACACATCTCATATCCATGTTTCAGAACATTGGAGTTTTTCACCCACGATAAATGATGGCCAGTTTTCCCAGTAAATGTGATTAAAATGAAGGTCTGTTTCACCTCTCTACATTCCTCCTGGTATTCAGCTCAAAGACATTACTTCATATTTCCCTTGAAATTCAAGAATGTTTCATTAAGTATTTTAGGCACATTTGTGGGCTCTTGTTTGCCATTAAGCCATGTTTATTGTAACAAGGCTTCAATGACATTAAGCATTGTTTAAGTGCTAACATTTGGTCTTGGCATTCAGTGAGAGGGATGGTTTAGGAAGCATTGTACTCCATTGAGAGCCATCAATTAGTCTTCTGTTCCACTCAGTACCTTATTCTCCCCAGGCAGAGGCTCGATGCCAGTTATCTTGTGGCCGACGCGATTTCGACCTCGTGTGGACCGCACATGAATCTGCGTGTGGTACTTCAGATGCTAGGAAGGGACAAGAATCATCCAGATTTCAGCTTCATTCACATTTTATTCAATCTACATTATTGAATACCACTATGAAAATACATTGTGCTCTAATTCGAACTTTTCACAAATCTTGTATTGATATTAACGGCAGTGCCAACACTATTAGTAGAATATAATCAGATAATTTGAAGGATTTATCATAACATACGACTGAAGAGTGAGGTACAGACAAACAGTTTTCATTGAGTTTGTTGGTTCACCGCCTGTGCATTCTATCGCCATTCTTCAATGTTGAAATTCCTCCAGTTCAAGGTGCTGTCAAAGGACAGCCATGAGCTACATTTATCTTCAATGCTCCAATCACCATCTGCCAATTTCAAGGGCCGCACTTGCTCTCGTTACTCCCTACTAGGGCACAGTTGTCCTGGAAACATCCGGAGTATTGACAACAGTCCAGTAATCCCATCCCAGCCCAGAAACACAAGCTGAAGAAATGTTTATGACACTAAAGCATGACCTATTGGATGTGTGTGTTGAAACTGGAAAATCCAGTATTTTTCCATATTAACTGAGTGGGCACATGCGTGAACAGGAGGTGACAGGAGTTACCAAGTGACATCAGCAGAGTGACTCATCTGTGGCATTCAGCCCTGCAGGGCTACCCCCCCAGACCACATTTATCAATGCAAGACAGTTATGCTGATGTCACAATGTTACCAAGCAAGAATAATCTTCCATAAAGTCACTGAACCATCATATCTGTAGCGAGGTAGGGAAATATCCTGTCTTATATAAGGAATTTGACTAAATGAATCAGGGATCCTAACACAAGGAACACCAGTCAATAAGTAACACAGTTACACACATTAAATACAAATCCTGTAGCCTATGTTACTTTGTTGGTGCATAAAGAAACCTTCACAATTACACAGAACAATTCTTTTACTCTGTTGCAGGACATTCTGGAGGGGTGTCTTCTGTAAGGATGCCAGGAGATATCTGCTCGACAGCACCCAGTAACAGAATAATAATTACTCTGGTACTAACTCGGCCCAAATTTAATTCTCATTCTCCACAATCATTCGTGAGTCCAGCGAGAGATACTCACTTTGCTGCCACAGCGTAACTGTGATTAACGTGGATTAATCAAACCGAGCGTTTGGACTACCTCGGTGTCGTAGAAAATGCAGCGCCCGTCGTAGGTGCCGATGACGGCGTACTTCCCATTCTGGCAGAAGTTGGCGGCGGTGATGAGGCGGGTCTGCCCATCCACTTCGTTCCACAGCGCCACCTTCTTGTCTGGGATGTTCCAGAGCCTTAATTTACCATCCAACGAACCGCTGAGGAAGTAGCGGTCATCCTACCCAAGGGGACGGTATTAAAAATGGCAACACAACCTGCACAATAGGCCACACCAAATCTGTTCATACTACACGTGTGGTTTGACACTGATGGTCAAGGCAATTAGACTTGCAATAGGAAAGCAAACATTTCATACCCTTTTGTGAGTGCAATTAACTCCCCTCACTGGGGCCACTGAGGTAGCTGACCTCCGTCCTGAAGTCAAGGCTACCAACTACTCAAGGCAAGACAGAAGAGACTCACCCTAGGGTGGAAGGCAATCGCTGTCACAAAGTCTATGTGCTGAAAGCAGCACAGACACTCTCGGCGTGATATGTGCCATAGCCTGACTGTCTTGTCCATCGAGGAAGACAACAGGAAATAGTTCTACAATCATAAATAATTAGAAACGTTAGCTAATTACATGAACAATGGACCAATCAAAACAAACAAAGGGCCCCTAGGGGGTTCAGCAGTCACTTACCTTTGACCAGGAGAGGTCCAGGAGATCAGCTGTGTGACCCTTGTACTTACAGAAAGGAACCTGGCGGAACGGGACATTTCTGTCCTCTGTGTCCGGATCCTCACTGACACTGAGGAACTGGAGACAGTGTTGACAAAGTCAGGGACATCGAACACAGCCAGCAGGCTGCAAGTTCAGCTATCAGGAAGGACCTTTAATAGCAATGTTTAACACTAAAAAATAAACATAAAAATAACGAAGTGTGACAGTTGTAGCAAGTCTCGATAGAATCTGGCACTCTCCTACAAGGCTTCAGAAGGCTCCAGACTCATAAGGAAATTTAAGCAGGGCGACTTGTTCGGCATAACTTACCCCACCATCGGTGTCAGATTTAGAGGAGTTTAAGCTCTCCTGGGAGGGAGATGGGGAAACACGGCCTGTATGGGGAATTATGGGATGGAACTACCTTAACATGTCAACCTGTAATGTAGCCTGGTTTGTATCTACACCCAGGCAGAGTATGTGAATTTGCTGTTGATGGTGTCCATACCTTCTGTGTTGTACTTTATCCGCATGTTGTTGAAGTAATCAAAGGCGTTTTTCAGGACCCAGATGCGTACCACGTTGTCTTGGCCTGCGGTGGCCAGCAATCTGCCACAGTGGGAGAACTTCATTGTCCACACGGCACCCTGGGAAAGGACCATGAGTCAAGACACGGAACTTTCCGGAATCTTAATCAGGGAAACTATATAACCTAGTTCACCAACAGGAGTATCTGGGTGAGTCTTAAAGATGGAAGAGAAACAACTTTTGAATACTGAAAGCCCTTACAACATTAGCTGTAAATTTTGTCGAGCTTTAAACCACTTTAATTCGATTTCCATGACTGTCATTTTGAAACTAGGGCGATCCACATAACGCCCTAGAAAGCATGAGCCATAAGGCAGGAAGGACTGCTAGTTCCCCAGAGCATACTCATGCAAACACATGAAAGACTGTCTACTGTTCCTTCCAAGCTCACAGGCATTAGTGATGACAGCAAGCATGCTTGTCAAACCTCTTCCAAGCTGATGATAATATCACATGCTACCTGGAGAGGGCATCAGCTGAAATAGCTAAATAAAGGCATGCTGACATTAGTTATAAACCACACATATGCAACAGAAATCAGTACACAAATCATAAAAGAAGTACTACACATATAAGTACCAACACATATACAAACACACATTACCATGTGTTCACCACTCAGGTCCTGGACCACCTTTATCTGGTCAAAGTCAAAAGGGCCCTTGAAGCTGTGGCCTGCCTTGAACTTCACCGGTCTGTTGTAGGGCATTCCTTCGTCGTCACTGGACGACGGGTCATCCTGATCTGTGTGAAACACTGCCACACCACACACATTGGCCCCAAAAGTAACAACGGCGTCAAATCAGTAACAAGGGCCGCTTGCCGAGTGCCGTACCTTCATCTCGAACACTCTTCACTTTGTTGACGGCCTTCTCCCCGTATTCCTCCGCCAGGTGTTTGGCCCTCTTCACCGATTTCCCCAAGAACTTCTTCAGCTGTGTGCTGGAAACAGAGCCTCTGTTTCAAACATGGAGGCTCTGGCTAATGACCAAGCTCACCAATACAGCTCCTTCTTGTGATTCTCGCAAATACTATGGCCAATGTGACAAAACACCAGTATAAACTAAAATACCCTCATACTATTAAAAAAAAAAAAGTTAATCATCATAATACTCTCCTACACTGATTCCTGAAATTCTGATTAGAAACTGTCTCCTGACAATCAACTCAGTCAAAATTAAAGGGCCAGTGAAGTCAATACTGATTCCATTAGACAGAAAGATAAACTTTATTAAGGCAAAATTAAGGTGAAAACAGCATAGACAAGGTGTGATTACAAGAGGGAATACAAGCAGGGGAAAATGGAAACACAACCTGTTGAATAAAATCAGATTTTTGACGTGAAAAGTGAAACAGAGATGCATCAACCGGCTGAGCCTCAGCACAAAGACCACAGGTGGACATCTAAGGAGCATCAGAGCAACCCAGTGCAATACAGGACTGGTCTTAAGCTCTTACGTCCTCTGCTTGAGCTTTCCCCCATCGGTGTCACTTAGCTGACTGTGCGACTTCTCCTCGTCGTCGGACTGAGCGGAGTCGTTTCTGAAAGGCAAACGGGCTGCATGAGCCACCAAAATCGTCCGACAACAAGCGGCACGTGCCATTCGAAACGCGGGCCGCCAGGCGAGCAAAGGCAGACAGGCAACTATAGCGCTGCGAACATAGCTAGACAGCAGACAACCAATCGTCAGTGAGCTGTAGATAGACGCCACATACTTTTTAACCTAGGTCCAGATGAGAACCTGCCAGACTACATTGCTGTGCAGCAATTCGCATTCAGAACATCCGATGATGAAGAAACCTCGTGTCAAAAAACGGGCGATGAGTGTGTGATGCACGTCAGAAAATATTTAGCTAGAGAGGCGTCTGGCTCCTCCTTACGTGACGTATTCTTTGGTCCTCCTCATGATGTGAAGTGTCAGTGGGTTTATCCCCGTGGGCAGCTTCTCCTCAGCTAGGCTGAGTGGGATCTCCTCCCCCGTGTCCAGGTTCTTGATCATCACGCTGGCTAGGATCTCCTGTTGAAGATGACAACACCAAGATAAGCCGACGACAGACGGCAAGTTGTATGATAGAAACGCTTACATTCAATCATTCGCTCAGACCCTTTAATCCAAAATGACTTGAGGTTCATCTCCTTTTGGCACAGTTGTATAATTTCCTGAAGCGATTAGGGGCACGGAGCACACGATTTAATCTGGCAGCTTCCTTACTCTTCAATGTGGGCCATTAGGCTACCTTCTGTCCTCCTGAGGGTACTGGCCATTTAAGGCACTCTGACCTGACCTTTTCCTTGAACGTCACAGCTGTCCTGTACCAGCACAGCCTAACACTACACTGTAGCTGCCCTACAAACTGAAGAATGGACGACATACACCTTCATCGCTACACTAAAATTACCAAGAGAATCTCAGAATGCCTTACCATAAGCAGAAGTGTTATTACTATAAGCTAAAACCGCATCATGATACAATCTGGAGACAAAACCAATGAAGTCAAAATGCATGCTCTACTAAAGTAGAAAAATATGCCTCTAAGAATCCTTTGTTACAATAACAGAAAATAGTGCTGAACAGAACAGAAATGTTCCATACCTGGCTGTAGGTTTGTGTAATTCAAGGCCAAAGGGGTGAAACAG
Source organism: Gymnarchus niloticus (assembly GCA_009936485.2). Classification (NCBI taxonomy): domain Eukaryota; kingdom Metazoa; phylum Chordata; class Actinopteri; order Osteoglossiformes; family Gymnarchidae; genus Gymnarchus; species Gymnarchus niloticus. The sequence goes on along the minus strand of JAACJT020000002.1, from coordinate 1,900,520 downwards.
TACATCTAAGTAATAAAGTCCACTTAGCTGGTAGTCTCTTTCACCACAGATTAGGGGATTGTGTCACTCAAAGTCCGGGTTTTGAAAATGATGTGGCATTTCTGAGAAGTGCAACATTGACTCAGTGTGTTCAGTTGTCGTTTTACAAAGTGACGCCCAGATATATAGACATTTAATGCAGTTGGGTGGCAACACAATGCAGATGTACATTACCTCGGTCATGGAACTAACACGATGCAACAGCAGAACAAAGTTCAAACGGGACACTTTTTTAGGTAAGCGTAGCAACACCTTTAATTTACATAGCAAATCATTTAAATATAAATTATGTAAAGGAATGGTTCCGAGAGGCACCACGACTGCCCTCTGGATAGTAGGGATGATACACCCGTGTGACCATGTCTAACGGCGACAAGCACCAGAGACCATCTCCGTACCTCATCGGTCATCTCACGACCCGAGTTGGAGCGCGGCCTCTGGGGTCCCGGCACCTGGCCCTCACCGGGGATGGAGCTCTGTCCATCCGCCGCCTTGCCATTCTCCTGGAAGTAGACCCACAACGACTGACACCTCAGTGTGAACCCTGACAGCTACAACAGTGGAATGAGTGGGAACTAAGGACAGCTGGAATAGAAGGCGAATGTCCATACTCTCTGAACAACAGTGTAACTCACAACTAGCCTTTTCCCAAAAGGCACTGCTAAATTGTTACCAGTGCATGAGTACAAATGGGAGTGACACATTAATGCATAAAATTCAGGAATTTAATGAGAAATTCACTACGTGAAGCTAAGACACAAGAGCAAGGCTAACACATTTGTACACTTTTCCAGCTTGAAGGATGTGATTGTGTTATATGCTACCAGGAGACCACAGCAGATTATGGAGTGAAGGTGGCGGATGACAAACACAATCGATCACCTGACCGTGCCATATTAAACTCTGACCCGTGTCTCATTCAGCCTTGGGGGCGGGGCACCAACCTGGGCAGTCACCACTTTGTCCCCGCTGGTGGCACTGGCCAAGTCTAGGGAGTGCTGCAGCTCCTTGGTGATAAAGTCTACGGCGGCGTTGGGCGACACCAGGCCAGAGGAAGCAGGTGGTTCTGCGGGGACTGAATGACAGCCAGCATGAGGAACAGAGAACCAGCACAGCCTTGAATGGCATATGTGGTTCAGGGAGTCCACAAATCCCAAAGCTCCAGGACTAACGACTCATTTGGGTCACTTTGGGTGGTTTTCCCTCCTAATTCACTCCATAACAAAAATTAAACCAGAGAAAGCAGCCTCTCATCATGATCATGCTACCTCATTTATTCTTTCATTAAGGAAGCGGCAGAGCCTACAAAGCCGAACAAAAGCCAGATGTGTTGTTCCAGCCCTGTGCACAGTTACTTAGCCTTTACTGGGCTGGGTTAACTGCTCAAATACCACGCAATTTTTACCAGAGCAGGGTGAGCGGTCACATGTACATTAGTAATAACAAAAGTACATGCACTGCACCTGTTTAAAGTTACATCTGTTATTATATAGATGTAAGTAAACTTATGAGAGTGACACTGCTAAACAGTTCTAAAAAAACCTTAATGATCTGTTACTTCTATGCACACTAAGCAAAGGGTCATAGCATTACCTACAGTACATTACATACTAATGTGTAATATACCACAGTATATTACATTATCATGTGGAATAATAGAAGGCCCTCCCTCTTACCTTCCAGCACTGCTGGTCTGAAAGTTTCTTGTGTTTTCTTGCGGGGAGGTGGTGCAGGACGGGCTGGGGGTGGAGGCCGTGGAGGGGGGGCCCCGCTGGGTGGGGGGGGTCGTATGGGCGGCGATCTCTTGGTGCTGGCTACGATGTCCGGCTCTACAGTGAACTGCCGGGGGGGCTTAATGGGCACCGAATCTTGGTCAACCACCTTGGCGGTGTGAGAGACCTGCTCCAGGATGTCTGCCGTTCTGTGAGGCTGGCCGTCATCTACAGCCGACTCGGGCTGCGGAGGGCCCGGGATGCTGGTGACATCTGGTGGCGTGTTAGCCTGAGGGGTCTCCATGGCCCCGGCAGTGGTGGCCGGGGTGCCTGTACCTTGCCCTCCATTGTGGAACTCAGCAGGCACCTCTGAGCTCTCGACCACGGCTTCCTGTTCAACAGGCCGAGAGCCTGTGTCTGTCTTCTGCTGGCCCGTGTCCTGGCCCACAGCCACACCCCCTCCAGGCCCCGCCCCTTCTGGCCCACCCTCTTCGCAAGCTTGACTGCTGTCCGTCAGCAGAGACTCCTCTGCAGCAGTGTCCTTCTGACTCTCCTCTATGATGCTATCAATGATCTGGAAGCAGAAAGCAATCGATGCTCATACTCATCTCCAGATAAAAATGAAAAAAATAATCCCTCAGAACACAGGCTGAGTGGTATTAACTACAGAATGTGCTGCACTCACTGCATGATAAACCAAATACCCAGGGAGAATTGGCTTCTGCCTATGGCTAACCGGCCCTGTGCAATGACCCCACATACGGGCTGTCTAAACCCTTGTTAGTCTCCCCATTACCAGATACAAATCAGATACTCCATGTCCCCCAAAGACAGGTGCATGGCAGCACTTAGACATTCAACCAAACGTTTAGGGAAACATTACAGAGCCATTAAGCCATCCCCATTTTCTAGCTCCACGTGGCAACAATAAGCCTGCATCAAGATAGCTCTGCAAATTTACTTTAGCCGCCACACTGTTGATGAGCGGGTGTGAGTGATATTTAAGGAACCGCAACTTAAACTGCTTATCCTATGAGCAGCCAGCAGAGTTTGAGCAGTATTTCATCCTGTGCTGTCCTCCCAGCCGGAAAAGACCCAGGCACCGATGCACAGCTCTGAGGAAACACTCAGATAGCAGCTTCCAGAAACAAGGGTACTGTGGCACCACCGCTGGTTAGAGAAGAAACTGCAAGCCTCCTCCCAAAACAGCATCTGACTGCAACTCTGCGCTTTACATCAACCTGTTTTTTTTTTAATACCACGATACGTGCTACAATTATTGAGGAAAATAAAGCGCAACAGTGGTAGCACACGGGGGGGTAAGGAGTTGGAGACGGAAGAGTAAAGATTCAAAGGTGGGGGGGGTCATACTTGGATGGAGTCCTCAGGCTGGGGTACATCGTGTGTAGGGTGGTCCACAGCATCCTGCAAGGAGAGAGACACAGAAGATACAGAACCAGCTGATGTGTAGTAATTCTAACGCTCTAAGACTAGACATCCCCCCTACCTGACTGTAATTCCTCTAAGCCTGGCTGCCACTTATAACCCAATTCAAACATTTACATTATTTACCAATGCTTGTTTATTAGCAGATGCTTTCAACCAGTGCTACATACAGCAAAGCAAACACATGAAAACAACATACAGAAGCTAAAGCCAAGTTAGGCTGGAGTGCAGCTATGGTGGGAATCCAATGAGGGAACGAGTAACAAGTGCAAAGTATTGTTGGATCAGGAGCTGTCCAATACCTTACATAAACACTAAAAACCTAACAGAAGAACAATTCAGTCAAACACCATGAGGACTAGGCTCCTACTAGTGAAGCACAAAATACAATAGAGCATTAACAAGGGACTGTCGAGGATGGAGGAGGGCAGCATCTTGCACTGCCTGTCAGAGCAGTCTGGAGCAGCAGTGCTGTGCTGGGGAAGCTACATACACACACATTTAGATACAAAGGTAACTTTATCCTAGGCTGCTTGCCCGACGTGCTGGAGGATCACATATTACCCATTCCACCTTCCATGACGGTGGAGGGCAATTCTGTCTAACACTGCTCTGAGATCAGAAAGAGCCACCTTCACACGGTGAAGTGCCACTGTGATGTCAGTGTGTTTCTGTACTGGGGAGGCGGGCAAGAAAACAACGGAGGATGGAACCATGTAGGAGAGCCTCCTCTGAAGCTGTAAGCTTCTACACTTCATCCTCACCCCCCACCCCCTCAATATCACTATACTGCTGCAAAATGGCTGGTCAGATCAGGGGAAAAATAGCTATTTGTTCCATCCCATAGAGCAGACTAAGATTTCAGCTGTAAACAGTACAGAGGACACGCACTGAACATAACCTTTATCTAACAAGGCCTTTACTGCTTCATTTCTCCATCGGTGATGATCAAGAGCTTTTGGGAACCATGCTGCATTTCTACATGGGGACACTACATTACTATAGGTTGCTTGGCTGCCCCAAAAGTGATCTCCTTAATTCCAAATCGTTCCCATAGTGATTTTGCTTTACTGGCTGCCGTGGTCTTCATTTTGCCTTCCAAGGGCATGCAGCATACAGAGTGTTGATTCCTGGGGAAATATTGACGCTGGCCACCTCACGTCTACTTAATCAGTTAGGCTTGTCTCAAGGGGTCAGTTCTAAATCCAAAGAACTCAAAACACTGTTTTGTCCTGTCTACATGAAGAAGCTTCCAATTATCAGCTGCAGTTTCCATCACGAATTCATCAAATCCTGATTTATGGAGGACTGCAAGAATGGATCAAGCCCTTATCAAGGCAAAATGAAGTAAAAGCTTAGTCACATTTGGAGAGTCTCATGCCCAGCCCCTGAAGTCCCATTAGGAAAAAAAAACTCATTACAAAACAGTAAGCAACTACAGTGATGTGGAACAATACATGAGTAGGATTCGAGCACATCAAGGAGAGCCAATAGGCCAGAACAGTTAATCCTCAGCCATTCTAGTTCAAAACAGTGATTCGAATGACAGTTACATTCAGACCGACAGCATAAAGGGCCGTTAATACTTCAGCTGCATGCATAATAAGGCCTGGAAAAAAAAGACATCTACCATAAAGAGACAGAAACTTTTCCCAAAAGCTTCCAAAGGACGTTCAGCGAGTTTCAGTCCCTTCAAAGTGACTGAGTGGAGGCTGCATGCGAGGCTGGGATGTAGTACCTTTAAGACAGACACAGGCTTGAACATGGAAGAAACTAAGGGCTCGCTGAGACAGGATCTCAAGCCAAAAAGATCAGCTGATAAGGAACCCGTGGAATCTAAAGCTATACCCAGCAAACATTTAAAAAAAAAAAAAAAAAAGTCAGCAGGGCTAAAACAGCTGACATTTTTTTCAGATGCTTTGAAAAACAGTGGAAACCACATCTGCACTTAGAGGAAATATAATGACACATGAAAAGGACCGGTTGCCAGTCAGGGATGAAATTCAACACCATGACTGTGTGGAGTCCAGTTATAAAGGAAGAGTTTCTGCTGTACATCTTACTGTACTTCCTGTAAATGTTACAACAATGATTATTTACTTATCACATCAGCCCACCTAGTGGTTCAGATGCAAAGTGTCTGAAAGTTGATCTAAAACCGGCATGATTTCAGCCTTTGAAGGTTCATGGAAAGTATACCTTCACCATGCTGTTTGGAGGCAGACTGGCACCGAAGGATTCTGCTGGGCCCATAACCCAGACTGAGGGATTGAAACCACCCTCTGCTATGAAGGCCTGTCTTCTTTCTCCCAAATTCCCAAATCTCACTTCAAGTGTTTCTTTGAAAATATCGGCACTCTACTTCCTTAAATACCATATCATTTTCAAAGGTTTTCTTAAGTGGATGAAATGCAGCTCTGTGGTATAGGAGTCTTTTCCCTTGTCCAGAAGGTTGCCAGTTTGAAGCCCACAGCGGTCAGAATAGACATTTCACCATTTAGCTCCTGAGGAAGACCCTAACTGCAAAAACTGCCCCAGTGGTGCAGGATAAATAGCTGACCCTGCGCTCTAAGCACAACCTTTGCCATCACCTTTGTGTGACTATGGGATTCCCCATTTCACGAAGACAGAGTAAGATGTGAAAAATCAGAAGTTCCAATGTACTTGCACAAACGGTCGATAAAGTATCATAAAAATACATGGCGCATACAACAACACACAAGATGAAGATGCAGACCTAGGCTAACAGGGTAACAATGTTATGATCAGAAATATCAGCTCTAACCTTTCAAAAGAATTACAAACTGTAGCTTTACAGTATCACAGAAGGTTTGCTAAGGATGAACCTACCCCCCACAGTTGGGAAATATCAATGCACACTCAATCTCATGAGCAATGTTTTCAAAAGGAAGACAATCCGGTGCTGTTTTTGTTTGCGTTGTGTGGCCAAATAAATAAATAAATAAACAAACAAACAAATAAAAGGAACTTACAGCACATACCTTTTTTTCAGGCAACACAAACTTTTCAGGCGACCTATTACAAAACAAATTATAAATTATTATTTGACAACATAACTGGGCAAATGTACACAAGGGACATGAAATACATAACAGTGACAAAGTTTCATGGGGAACCTAAACAAAGACAAGAATCATGTAACATCGCTAACTGAACGATGCTTTGGGGCACTTCAGATAGAGGGCGAATTATGAGAGTGAAAATGGAGTTACTTTTAAGAGATTATTAAATTAGGTGACGCACATAACTGCTTCCGTGGAGGTACCTAAAGTTTCAGACCAAGATTTCTCCTGTATAAAACAGCAACATCTTTCAGAGACACAGAACTGGGGGCAGAAACTTGGTTTTTGCTAAAGCATGAAACTGCTGATAACATTTCAATAACTACGATTGAAACAAGTCATCTGCCATCTGTCACAATCTGGACTGAATTCATAGCTTTACAGCACAGTAAAATGCTTTAATTCTCATGCAACAGGATGCACTAATTTTGCTTAGTGCTAAAATGCTCCATACCCAGCAGGAGAGGAAAAAAGAATTTGTGACTTACAGTACTGGGGAAAACAGTAATAATTTCAGTAAGAAATTCCTCCTTTCATATAGATTTCAAATAATTACTCAAAATAACATCCCGAAAGTAGGATGAACACATTACGTTGACCTGGTATCTAAAAGAATGCAGCTCCATAGCGACACTATGAAAAAGTAATAGATCTTTAATTTTAAATGAAATTTTATTCATGTAAACGCTTACTAGTTTTGTTCAGAATGCAAATGTTTTGAATATTTACCAGAGTGATGGAGTCAAGATCTGACAAAACCTGAGATTAAATATTTGAGCAAGGTGGCAATCAGAATTCCTTTTCAAAAGGAGCACCTAGTTAGACATTAGGTGTCGAGCTTAGTCACCGCAGATTTTTTTTTTTTTTTAATCATGTGACTGTCATGATGACTGATGATCCGTGGAAACAGATGATACCCTTTGATATACCGGCAAATGGGCTGCACAAATAAAGAAGCTGGCGATTTACGTATAATAAAACATTTTAAAATATGAAATTCTTACGCAGGTGTCTTAAAAATAAAAAAAGTCGGTCAGTGTATTGGTGATAAACTCGAAACCCTATGTATGGGATCTGTCTTGTGGACGGATTGTCAAAAAAAAATTAATCTTTTGAAAGGTGTAACCAGCAGTCGGGGGTATGAATAGAAAAGGTGACTTCTTGCTTGAAGATAAATCGGATGCATTTATGTCAGAAGTCATCGGTCACAGCCAAAGTGTCATTCAAAATTAGGGGATGAAACAAAGCCCTGTGCATGACAGATTGCAAAAAGGAGAGACGTTAAATATCTTAATAATAATAATTATTTATTATCAATATTATTATTATTATTATTATTAACATTATTAATGATAATAATGTTGTTTTTATGTACCGAGTCGTAAACGACATGAATTTGAACGAGCTGAGAGTGGTAAAGGATGTCAGTCTGGATGTGACATGGTTTCTACTCGTAAATGTGAGCCACTCCAGCAGTTCCACACGTCCAGCCTGAGAACTTACACGTTCGGAGACGGGCTCAAACTGACATCTTCGGGGGCGTCGTAGAATTCCTCGGTGTCACTGGTGTCAGACGCCATTTAGCTATAAGGCTCATACAGACGGCCCAGAGCCGAGTTCCTCTCTCTCGCCGTCCACCGGTCGCTGTGCAGAGGCGTAACCGGGAAAGAGCACACGGTTAAGTGTGGAAAAGGCGCGTAGACGGAGCCGCAGGAGAGGCCTCGGCAGGCGATGGAAACAGGCTCCAGCTGACAGCGAAGTTAGCGAGCATGAGCCGGTGGAGCTCCCTACGCGAGCAAATCAGGCAGCACAACTCCAGATTCCGTAGCACCCGTTTCACCAGCGACTCGGGAATAAAAAATTAATGCGCAACATGAGAACTGGTTATAATATTTTGACGGAATCAGGTAAGAGTGACCAGCCAATCCTCCACCTGATTTTTTTTTTCCCCTACCAGGAACTAAATCACTCACGTAATCTCGCGAGACTTTCAGCGCAGTAGAACCCGGAAGTGCGTAGTGTGTGTTTCCGTTAATGCTGTTCCGTCGCGTGCGACGGTTTTTGCGTTTACACTAGGGTGGTAGACTAATACTGTACAAAAGGTCTTCAGTCTCCTGGGATTTGGACAGAACCGTTAATATCTAGTTTTCTCGTTGCCCTGGTCTGGATCATTACGTTCCAAAGAACGGTCTGCTTGGCTAGTTCTATATATAGTCGTAAAACGCATTCTCATCACCTTGTTGATGGGATCTTAAAAGTGTATTTTTATATCTATAGCTTTAGTATATCTTCGTTGTTGATTTTCGTCTAGTTTTATAACAACAAAACAAAATAACATCAGTTTGTATATACGAGGGGCGTTCAATAATTTATCTACCTGAGTATGAAAGTAGCAAGCATGTTGAAGCAAGTCTGGGCATGTTGTGACATGTCTCAAGGTTACTCATGCATAGTTGTGGCTCAGTGCGAGTCGAACATTCCAAGAGACAGGATGTCAGGAGAGTCCTCGTGCAAATCAAGTAAGAAAATGCTAGATTTGGGGCAACGTTCAGTGATAAAATTTCTCACAAAAGGGAAAAAGCCAAAGGAGATCCATGAATGCATGACTGCAGTTTATGGTGAGTCTGCCCCATCATCCTACAAAGTAAAATTTTGGAGCAAGCAGTTTAAGTGGGGGTAGAGAGTCCATTGAAGATGACCCTCACATTGGACGGCCTGTGGAAGCGACTTCCACAGAAATGTGCAAGAAAGTTCAGGATTTAATTTTGTCAGACAGATGAATTAAGGTTTCCCAAATAGCTGAAGAAATGGGCATCTGAGCGGGTACAGTTTGGAAAATAATTCATGAAAAGTTCGGCACGTCAAAGGTCAGTACAAGATGGGTTCCTAGAATGCTGACACCATGTCAGAATGCCACGAGGCTCCACTGCTGGCAGGAAAACTTGGAGATGCTCCATGAAGACCAAGTGAATTTTTTTCATCGTTTGGTGACTGGAGATGAGACTTGGGTCTATCACAGAGATCCTGAGTCCAAAATGGAGTTAATGCAGTGGAAGCACAAGTCATCCCCCACACCAAAAAAGTTAAAGACAGAAAAATCTGCAGGCAAAGTCATGGCAACTGTCTTCTGGGATATTGAAGGACTTTTGGCTTCTGAAGTTCATGCCACACAAGACAACCAAAACCGGGGAGAGTTACGGCAACACAATGATCGCTTTGCGGGAGTCAATCAAGGAGAAAACACGAGGAAAACTCACAGCAGGCGTGCTGCTTCTCCACGGCAATGCACCGGTTCACATGTCACGTCAATCACAGGCTGCCATCCAAGAATGTGGGTTCCAGCAGCTGAACCACCCACCCTACAGTCCTGGCCTGGCTCCCTCAGATTATTTCCTGTTCCGAGTTTTGAAGAAATCTCTCCGTGGACAGCGGTTTTCAAGTGATGAAGACGTCAAGGCAGCTGTGACATCCTGGTTTGAAGGTCAAACAGAAGATTGTTTTTCAAAGGGGTTAAAGTCATTGCAGGAAAAGTGGATGAAGTGTATGGAGCTATCGGGACTATATTGAAAAGTAAAACAAATTTTTTGAAAACTGTTTTCTTTCCTACTGAGGTAGATAAATTATTGAATGCCCCTCGTACCATATATTTTTTACTCAAATGTTTAGTTTTGTCTGAGTGGAAATGTCATTATTTTCAGATTTTTTAAAATGGTTTCTTCAAATTTTTAAAGTTGCGTGGATGAGTAAACTGTGCAATTCTTGTTTAATTAGTTACATATTTGCAAAATAAAATGATATCCGCAACACTTTCTTAAATCGATTTCATTAAAATTTTTAGATCTGTATACTGTATTTCCCTAGGAAGTAGCACAGTAGGTGCCCATACATGTTTGCTTGATAGGAAAGCATGACAATAACGTTGTCACATGGCGATCAGCCACTGGGGGGTGCTGTTTGCCATAGACAGTATTTTTTGGCGTGCTCAACCTTGTTTTCAAGAAGCCGATCAATACTAGGTATATACATTATGTCAAACCCTGAAATCGTTTCCTAAGTAGTTTACTCGGCTTTATTATATTACACCAAAAGAGTCTACTAAATGTACTTGTGTATTTTAAAATGTAAACGTGTGATTTTGAGTAGTATATGTATGGAATGGGTTATACAGAAAGTTGTTGCTATGCAGCTGCTATGAAAAACTAACTCACCAATGAGCTTTAGTTGGTTCTGTTTATGTAGCTTCTGAGTTTTTGTTATATTCATGACTATATTTATATTGTGCACTTATTGGCTGCTTTATTAATGAGACCTGTTTGCTAATGAAAACAGTCTGCTCCTCCAAGCAGCAACTCATGCAGCTAAAACCAAATACATACAGTACACAGACAGGGTCAAGAGGGTCACTGTTCAACCGAGCATTAGAATGGTACCTGATCTAAGTGATGTTGAACATGGTGTGATTGTTTGTGTCATGTGTGGTGCTTCCAGCGCCTCAGAAACAGTCACCTTCCTGGGATTTTGAAATCTTTATTTGTGCCATTTCACATGTCCCATCTTGCTCTCCATGAGAGGACACACAAATACAGGTCAGACCAAGCTTGTAGTCAGAGCACAGGAATCACTATTTATCCAGCATTCTTGCCATTTTGGGGTTAAAAGCCTTGGTCAAGAGCCCAGTAGTGATATGGACACTTGCCAATGGTGGGATTTGAAACAGTGAACAGTCTGATCATGAGAGACTTCTGCTCCAAAGCGGAAAAGAAGTTATGCAAGAAACAACACATGGGCTGAAAAAGAGAAAAGTAGAGCTGGGATGGATTCACGAGAGTAAACAAGTGAGAAAACACAAAGGAGGGGGAACAAGGACCCTTGATGTACCCAAAGAATCTAAAAAAGCTGATATATTACAGTGTGCTAAAGACCTTTTCTTCCCAAGTAGAAAATGTAAATTTGGAAGATTTGAGACTTTCAGTCATGACATAGTAGATTATCAGGAGGAAGCTGTATTTGATGAAGATATCATAGTAGGCTAATAGTACACAGCACTAAGAATGGGAGTGCTAAGATTTTTACCTGTGTACTAAGAGTCTGACAGATGAGGATGATGAGAAATATTTTGAGGAAAAATCTGATATGAACAATGCTGTACATCAGAGAGACACACATGAGGAAGATGAACAAGTAACTCAAACTGTTATGCTGTCAGCAGATTTGATGGACGTTGATGCAGACACATCTGAGGTGATGTTTGGCCCCTTTCTTGGAGAACCCATGGCTAGTCAACTAGATGACACTTTGACACATCAATCCAGCCTGCAGTTTAAAGGAGATGAGCTGTTCCTCACATCCATCACACTTCCTTGAACAAGCACAGCACTCAATACTCCAGACACTGCATCTGAGGGTGATGACACAAGCAGTTCTACAGCTTCATATGATGCATGTGTCGCCATAAAGCTTCACAGGGTCAATCTTCTGGAGGAGATGATCAGCCAGTTTAAGGATCCAGCACTCCTCAAACACCCCCTCAAATACACCTACATCAATGAAAATGGAGCTCATGCGGATGGTGCGTCAAGAGACATGGATGCTGCATTTTGGACTGAGTTTATAGACCACACAGCTGAAGTGGAGGACCTGAGGGTCCCATCACTGTCTTTCAAATAACAAGAGTGGAAATCCATTGGCTGAATTCTACTGAACGGATTTCAAGACCATGGATACTTACCCTGTCGCCTTGCCCCTGTTTTCACAGTGGCACTTATTTTTGGTGAGAATGCAGTCACAGATAATATGCTGTTTGAAAGTCTTCTGCTGTACTTAAGTCAGTCAGAGAGGGATCTGATTACCACTGCCTTCCAAGAGGATCTTTTATATGAGGACAGGGATGACTTGATCTTTTGGGTCATTTGGACGTAACAACGGATTCCAGCACGAGAATTTGAAAGCCATCCTCATAAAAGTGGCATACAAGCAGTTGTTCCAGAAACCAAGACACGTAACAGAAAAAATGTCATTAATTGCAAGCCATTTCCTCAAAGAAGCATTTGTGAGCCCACAAGACATCCTACAAATGTATGAGGATAAGAAGCCAACAACAAGAAAGCTTTTGAAGTTGCTGGATGCATCTCCTACAGCTCAAACAGAGGATCAAAGGTTTCATTTTCTGCAAAACTACATCAGAGGACTGGTTGACTCAGGACTCAGAAGGATGTTAAGGTTTGTCACAGGGTCAGATGTTATCTGTGTTAACAAGGTTGAGGTCTTGTTCACACCAGTAGACGGACTGGCACGACAACCAGTAGCGCATACCTGTGGGCCAGCTTTGGAGCTGCCATGGACATACACTTTCTACCCAGAACTATGCACTGAAATGAACAATGTACTGCTAGCTAAAAGCTCCTATGAATTCAGCATAGCTTAGGTCTAGTTCATCTCTCTTGTACCAAGCCACACAATGAAAAGGATTGTTTAGATCTATTCAACATATACACACAAGGTAAAGCCATTGTAACATCAAAAGAGAAAGGTAGAGTTAAATTGGAAGGAACATGTATTTAGGGTTTCAAAATTTAGAATAAGTGTACCAGCAATAGCAGAAGGCTAACTTTGAGGAGATGAATGTACTCCTGAAAACAGGAGGTAGAAATATTTGGAATAACACTTTGACAAAATGACATTGTGAGGTGAAATTTGTAATCAATAACACAGTATTTTTTGAGGGTACTGTTGGACATTTCAAAGTTCTACCCATTAAAGTAATTTACCAAGAATGTTAAAGTACTGTTGTCATGGTACTTGTCTGTGTTTGAGAGCTGGACCTGATCATAATGTTTACTGCTATAGAAATACACATAGCTTTTTATTATCTGCCAAGTTTGTTTCAAACAGGCTTGTTCCTTTTAAAACCGTTTCCTTTCAATGAGTTCCCTCAGAGAGCAAAGAGTGCAAGATGTTTGTTCATTTTAGTTGTTAATTGTACCAATCTTAACAGCAGTTTATGGGTTTAGACCCAATATTTTGGTAGACATATCACTTAATGACATTGTGATAAGTATAGTAAGAACATGTAGAGGTTAAGTGGAAATAAATGCACAGTTGCACCTGTGAAACTAAATATATTCACTGTCATTTTTGTTTGGGCAGAATATTTCAGTTTTTTTTCCCCTCCTACATGTATTCATGGGGGGAGGTGTGAGGCAAAAATCAAGACCTTTCTTAGTTCTCTAGAAACAAAAATAGTTACTTGATCTCTAAAATGGTCTGTCTATTATTAAATCATTTTGACACTGTTTCTTAGTAGTTCACAAAAATCCATCAATAAGTGAGACTGCTGAGTAATTTGACTAAATATTGTCATCCCAAATTAAAAGGCAAGGCAACTTTATTTATATAGCACATTATCATACACAGACGTGATTCAATGTGCTTTACAGAGATACAAATAAACAAGGAAATGAAATGCATAATTAAAAAATGTTAAATAGAATATAATAAAGATTAAAACAATTAAAAACAACATATAAAAGTGAGAAAACCGAACATGATAGCAAAAAGTAAACAGAAAATAAATTAGGATTAAAAAAAGGCCATTACAGACTAGAAATGCAGTAGCGCCAAAAGTTTGCTAAGTGGAGCTGAAAGCCTGGTCAAGAAGGAACGTTAAAACAATAAAATGAAAAAAAATCCACATTTGAAAAACAATAGTTGACATGTCTTTGGTATCAGCAATGGAAAAAATGTCTTGTATCGTGACAACAAAAATAAAGGGACATAAACCCTGTCAGAAAACTACAAGGAAGAGCTTTCAAGTTGAGAGTATCGAGTACCCCTTCTCATGAAGCACAGATTAAATGTTATTGGTAAACATAACTACACCAACACACTCTTGCACATTCTGAAATACCTTGGTAAACCACTTGCTTTTCTTGACCCTACTTTATCATTATGTCACAAATTTAAATTAGCTGTTGCTAGATTCAGATAAAGTTCCTCTCATAGCAGGTTAGCCCCACTGTGTAATCAGCCTCTCAGTCCAGGACCCTTTCATCCCAACAACTTGACAGAAGAGGGATATGTCAGACAGTCCAGAATCGCAAATTTTAGATTCAGAATCATTTTGGGATCACCTTATATCACCATACTTCAAAGTACAAATTAAAGGCCTGGGGCATCTTCCCAATTAGTATTTTATGGCAAATTAAAGGCCAGCATCAAGCACTTGAACAACTTCTTAGACAAAACAACAGTAGGCAAACCACAGACCCCTGGTCTTTATGTTTTGTGAAACCCACATTCGTTTTTTTTCCTCTGCACAGATCAGGACTTGAAAACAAAAATCATGGTTGTTGATTAGTTTTTTGATATTTTCCTCACAAATGAAAATGTTAAAAACTAACCAAGCCTTAACTGCAATAATGTAGCCCTGCCTATGTTCCAGAGTGCTTGGGGCAATTTATAAGTTAAGTATGCATGCCATCAGGAAGTGATGGAGCTGTATGCTTCATCTGCTGTGGAGGGTGGGTGTAGGTAGTTCTCTGCCATTATAAAGCAATACAATCGGAATGCTATTTCATCACAAGGATAAGGTTCTCTCTGTTGGCATTCTTGTTTACAAGCTTCCACTGCTTCCTGAGAGACTTCTTTCAGGTGCTCCTGTCCTCCAAATAGACGAGGGATGGTGTACATGAGAATTGGATGTCCACTGGGAACTACTGCATTTCTGCTGTTGACGATAATGGGGGTATTCCACAAATATGCAACTTGCTGCAGCTCCTCCTGTAGAAGTACCAGTGAGAACAAAAATTAATGTAACACTTCAGATTTTGAGTCATTATGATATGTAAAAGGTATGCACTCTTGTGGACTAAGAGAGTGGAAAAGGGGCCTCATTTTGTTTAAATCATGAATAAAAATATCTCTGCGTCCAGCAATGTGCAACGCTAATATGAAGACAGCTTTCCCTTAAAATTGTTTGCCTACGAGCTTAATAGGATGTCTAGGATGACATTGTGCCAACATTGTGTTGTGAAAAGTAAGCTAAAGGACTATTGCTTAGCCTGCATGATTAACAAACAATAATATCTCATAGCATCCCTGAGGGACTGGTTACTTTACCAGCATTTTATGGGATTGTTACTGTTAAGTGTGTTTTAGTTTGTAAATAATCATGTGATTTATTTTAATGATAATGGACCTTTTATTTCACAGAGTTTGGTTTGTTATTGTGTTTAATAATTTCGGCATTAGTTCCTGCCTTGCTTTTATTATTTAACCTACTACTGAGTTTTTTAGCTGGAGCACCTCAATAAACTGGAGAATGAAAGTCACTCATGGATCGCAGTTAGCTATAGGCGCACTCAATTTGGACGTTCCTGTGAAGCAGCAAGGGGGGAGCAAACAATTTAAAAGCAACGTGGGCAGTAGCTGTATTAGCTAAATAATTGTATTGATTGTAGTAAGTAATTGTGTAACCGCAGCTGTGACAACACTAAATCATCAAAGCCAAACTTCAAAAGAGCTGTTACACTTGCAGCATTGTGATGGGGATTTAATGGCAATCCCATCATGATTTCGTTAAAATATGTAGGCCTATTAGCTACCATTGGATCAGGTCAACGACAAAACCTCCATGTGTCTACAAAAATTGTGATAAAGTAAGGTGGGTTTCTTGAAGGCCTAGTCTCCCACTTGCTCTCTCACTCACACGGTCTGAATGAGAGATAGGAACATACATGAACTGACATACCTGGAGAATGTTCAAACAACTGAACAGTACAAGCCGCTTGTACAAGAAGTTTCCAGAGAAAGTCACTGTCTTTCAGTTCCTGGAGACGACTTATCCAGTGTTGGGCATGATGCGGTCTCACAAAGACCCACCAGCTTTCGATCCACTGATTGTGATTAGCAGACCCAGAAATGTACCGTAACTATTACTGGAGTGGCGATCAGTACTCCATCGCAAGAATCTCGGCATTTGTGCCAGTGACATTTTCTGTTCCCAAATCTGTGCAAATTCTAGCAGCTGTCCCCATCCTCTTCTCAACTTCTGCTACGAAATAACCAGCAAGGATCTTAGGATTGCTGTTCATTGAATAGGCATGAAGCCACACAATAAGTCTTGAAAAGCCATCAATTGCTCCATTTACTGTATACATATACCAAATGGTTTTAGTTTGCTGTACGAGTTAACATGCCACATAAAATTAGGCCCGGGGTTAACGTATAGGTGTTGTATCAGGCGTTTTCTCCATCTATGCTCCACACCACGGGGATCGAGGAACTTCCACAGATGCCTCACTGTACTTTGGATTACAACATACCCAGCTTGGAAGGAATTCAGATGGTGTAGCTTGTAACCATGGAGCTATCCGTGCCGCTCCAGTTGATCAATGAGAAAGGATGCGACATCCAGCGGGTCGGACTCATTCTTCCTTCTATACAGCTCCATGTATTTTAAAATCCTTCTCAGAGTGCGCATGCTTATTGAACACAGTGGATGACATTGTAATAACAGCAGAATCTCGCCATGTCTCAAACCAGGCATGAAGCAGAACTCGACTAAATCATGTACATGAGCCACATCACCCAGTTTATTCTCTGCACACCTCATTCAAACCATAGATTCAATCATGTTATAACGTGATCATTGATATTGTTAAAACGTGAAAATATATTGTTATAACAATAAACGTTTCACATTATTACGTGATGCTGATTTTTTTCTTTTTTCTGGTGTGGCAGCAATACGCTTCCGTATTATGCTCCCTAGCAATCTGAAGCCTTTTTTTCCGATTAGCCTCACTGATAATCGGTTTTCTTAAGGCTACACAGCTGTTCAGTCCCAATACCTTGAGTTCCCTTCGCATCGTGCGTGTGGAAATGCTCTTGCTTTCACTATTAAACATAGCCGTGAGTTCTACTGTTGGTTTTGTACGATTTGATTTCACCAAACGTTTAAGTGATCTCCGATCACCATCATTCAAGATTTTTTTCCGGCCACATTTCTTCCTCGAAGATGACGGTTCGCCACTATCCTTCCAGGTTTTAATAATGCGTTGGACAGTTCTCAGGCCAATTTTAGTAGTTTGAGCAATCTCCTTAGTTGTTTTCTTTGCTTGATGCAGGCCAATAATTTGACCCTTCTGAAACAGCGTAACATCTTTTCCACGACCGCAGGATGTATCTTCCGACATGGCTGTTTAAGAAATGAGAAGCCACTCACTGCATCAGTTATGGTTAAACAGCTTATTGCCAGCTAAAAAAATAATCACTACAATACTTATCCAATGGAAGGCTCTTACCTATTTGCTTAGTTAAATCCAGGTGGTGACTGTTTTGTTTTTGTTTTTTTTTTTTGGCCAGGCAGTGTAATACATACCCCTCTCTGAACAGATACCCGCTGTCAGCCGGGCGTTCGCACCGCGGACATGCGCACTACAGGCGTCCCGAGCGGAAATCCCGGCTGGATCCACTTGACAGCCACCGGACTTCGCCATTGGCCGGAGCGGCTCGCGGAGATTCGCTCCTGCGTAACCAATGAAAAGCGCGAGGCGGAGGCGGGGCCTGTCGCGGTTCAGTAGTGGAGTGGTGGGAAGTAAAAATAAGAGCGACTGACAGTGGCAGGTAGGATGATGGTTTTTTTTTTTTTTAAAAAAAAAAAAAAAAAACGTTTCAAAGTGACTTCATTCCGGTTAGAATACCTGTGAGCTAGTTTAAATGCCACACTTAAGCCGATATTATGTTGAGAAAATAAGAGTACGCGCTGCATCTGGCTGTTTGTTTAGACGAGGTGCGCTCTGCCGTTTGAACAAATTGGTTGTCCTGGCTAAGTTGATTCCGCTTCGCGCGCCGTGTTTGTAGGCGACCTCGCAGAGCCGCCCAGCCCGCTAGCTAATTAGCCGGCCAAAGCGAAGCGTTATTATGGGAGACAGTCTTATTCGAAGGAACATTTTCCCCCCACAGTTTACTGTCACGGCCTAGTGGTGCCGTGTTCCTCTGCTAGGCGTGAATATACTAAAGAAAGGTTCTCGCCTAACTTTTTTTTTTTCGGAAGTTGTATTAATCATAACAACACGAGAGGATGTCGGTGAATTTATGGCCGAGTGTCTCAGCAGCGCTTTAATGAAGCTTGAGTGATTAGCACAGTGTTGTGCTAGTGAAATTCGGCTTTTTAAGGACGTTTCGGTGGAGCTGTCAGCGTTTGCGGTGTTCCTCGCGCCGGTCCGCGCGCCACGCCTTCCCCTTTTGTTGATCGTTTCCAAGCGCAACGTGGGGAAACGTGCGGGGCCGCCTGGATGCGCCCCTCGTTTGGGTCGTGTTCCGATCTGCAGTGATTCTGCTCGGTGAAGGAATCCCGTGCTGGGCGTTATTTCAGCAGAGCCTGCCCAGCGCTGTCCTAATAATAGCCGTTCGCATCATAGCACCCTCGCAAGAGGGCTTCCCCGTCCCTTTCTCCTGCGGTGGCAGTAAATAGCCACAGCATGTGCTCGTCATTCTTCACACTGTTGCTATGTCTCCTGTCTTGCTCGCTCCAATCGCGATGGGTGTGAGGAGACGTAAGATGTGTGCAGAAACCACGACTGGATACAGTGGCCCCAAGGCACGTGTGTGAAGAAAAGCTTCGCTTCTGTTGCCTTGGTAAACTGAGTAAGTTGCATGATGCGGCAGCCCAGTGCGTGTAGGTTGTTTAGCCTATTGGAATGTTAAAACGTTTGGAAGCTCTTAGAGTTAATGCCCCATACGAAGTGGTTGTCTAAATCAGTTATGTGCCTAGCAGGTGGTGTAGAGATTATTTGCGGTACCCTAAATAGTGCTTGTGAAAATTCTCAGAAGAATCTGTGCTGGCCTACCATCGAGTAGCATTGTCGGTGAATTTTCCACGTTTACTGAAAAGCACGTATATAATCAGCATATAAAGTAGATTGGCAAATAAGCTATGTGACAATACTTGAAACAACACGCGTCCAAGCATGCGCTATTTTTAGGCGGATGTTCTCAGTCATATTTATGCAATAGCTGATAAAGAAACGCAAAAAGAGGGGGAACAGCAATTGTTTAGATGCTAATTTGTAAAACCTGTACCGTACGTCCAGGAACTAGCCCAAAATGTCTAGGGCGTATAAGGCTTTTTGTATCTGCCAATGCAAAGTATGGGCTCTTGAGTAATTTGTGCCCTGGGGGAGGTGGACGGGTTAAACCATAATAATTTGACCTCCAAAAAGAAACATTTTTTAAGTTGTAACCCTGTTTCTAAACTAGTCCAATTTGGCGAGAGAACTGGGAACTTGGCGACCCTGCTTGTTCAAATCCTCAGGAGGGGACACTTGAACGACAGTACCCTTGAGCATCCTAACCTAAATTACCCCAGTAAAAAATATCCATCTCTGTAACTGCTAAATTTGAAACTCTCCCATGTAGAAACTGACAAAGAATAAATCAATGTTCATGCAGTAAATGGATTGCATTACGGTATTTTATTTATTATTTGCTACAGCTCTCCTAGAAGAACATGGGTACAATATACAGCCATTGAGTACATCGCTGCCATCTCTGGTTTCTTTTGGACCTTCTGTGTGTTGCTATGTTACCTGGTCTCATCTGATTATAATGGGTCTTCTCCTAGGAATCTCAATGGCATCTAACTTCTCATTGCTTACCAAGCAAAGTCATCGATTGGGTGAAGGGGAGCTGATTTTCTGTCCCCCCTTTTACCCAGAATAGACAGCAGTGCTGTACTCGAGTTTTCAGTTTGGTTGATTTCCAAGGCCTCTGTGGTCGGTAGAATTCGGTTCTCTTGACAATCTTGCTGAAGTCTTCCTCTACCTTCTTAGCCATCTTGGCAGTCCTGCTGCTCCAGTCTGCATATGTCCAGTATTGTGAGTACACTGTGAAATATGCATGAGGCGTCATCATTTTTGAAATGTTTTCCAAAAGAAGCTGCTCAGAGATGAATATGCATGGACCTAACTGAATGTACCGTATCTGAAGAAGGTGTGTGAATTGATAAGGGCTTTTTTTTTTGTTGAAAGTTTTAAAGCCTGTAGTAAAGCTGGCCATTTCCAGAAGTATACATGTCAGTCACTGTCATGCAAAACAGACCTTAGACATTAAGAACTTTATCAGGCAGTAAAGGAAGCCATTAATGAGTTTACTGCAATTTTTATTCTCCATTACGCTACCTAAGTGAGTGTTTAAAATGTGAGTGGTATGTTGAAATAGATTGATTTATAAAATACTTATCCAAAGTATTAGGGAAAATATATGCTATATTGATGCTTTTTTTGAAGATTGGTAATGTTTGAGCTTCTCTTCTGGGATTCTGCAAATGCATGAATTCTCCTTCTGGCTACATTGTTGTGTTCTGACTAATGACCTCATTGGCTCTCTGTCTCCTCTGGAGAAAGCCTCTCATATAGCATAGGTCAAAGGTAGGTAAAATTTGAAAATTAAATTAAAATAGCATTTGGAAAATCATCCAGTAATATTTAATGCTATGATTGACTCTTGTAATTAATCAGAAAAGTGTTTGCTTCATTTGATAGAGACACTTTTTAGAGTTTCAAGTAGAACAGGCTGTAACATCACAACTGAATCATTTTGCAAGGCAAAGGAATATTTTACACGGTGGTAATGTACATGCAGTAATTTGACAAAGGACCTAATACCTACTGTATCTTAGTTGTTTTTGCCAAATCCACAAACTTAGCTGGCAAGCAAAGGACTTGGTGATGGACATGGGGAAGACCAATGAACTAGAGTATTAGGCTTCATCCACGTATTAAAAATGAAATACCTGTATGATAGGGTGTGGCCAAAGGCCATCTAGGGAAGGGGAGGCAGATTCATGTCATAATTGGTCTCTCCGTTGCAAAGAGCATCGTTTATTACTTTGAAGCAATCGCTGCACGTGGTTAATGGGACTTCTGTATAACGAAGTGTAGCAGTTGCTTTAGTTGGACTGCTATGTAAATCTGTGTAGCAGTTTCAGATTTTTGCATAGCAGGTTTGATTCCAGCTCTGAGTTATAAAGGTTTGTTGATAAAACTAACTTGTTTGGAACACACTGAAAACTTTTTTTTTTCTTAATTTTCCTACGAATAAAAAATCCTTGAGAGAATGAGACCAAATGAAAAACTACATTTAAAAAATTAAAGAATAGGTTATTGAGTTGCAAAAATCAATAACAATAAAAATAGAACTGTGTTCTTCAGGTATGAAATCACACATTCAGTTAGAGGGTTATGAGAGAATTCATAAAATCTCATTTGCGACTGTGAAATGCCCAGCTCGACTTCCTAAGTGGCCAAAATCTGAGGGAATGTTCTGTGTATGCAGTCATTTGGTCTGAATAGGGTTTTTGGAAACATAAGGTCGAACTGACGGATGTCTTGGTTTCAGTCTAAAGAACCTAGCAACATCTTTTTCAGGTTTGTAATAGCCTTCAACAGGACCTTCAAGTGTTGTGTTCATCAAGCCTTCAAGAGTTTCAGACTTCATCCTGTTATGAAAGTCTGTTTTCACTTTAGACATAGCAGAAAAGTTATGTTAGAGCATTGCTCATTGGAAATGCATGTGAAATATCAATTACCGTACATGTGTGAAGTTCAGATAATGTTCTTGGCACGCAATACAGAGATTCTTCAAGACCTCATTCTGTGATAAGGTGGACATATTCCTGTGTCAACATCTTGAGACATTTTGTTTTGTAAAAACCTCATTCTTGATATTTTAGACTTAAATTTGGGTGTCAAGAAATTACATCATTGGAATCATAAAGAATCAGTCAAAAATGAATATTTTGAGTAAATAGCAAACTCAGAGATCTGCTTTGCAGTACAGATAAAGAAAAATGAGAAAAAAAAAATTGAAATGAATTTGATATTCGTTTGAGCAAAAAGGAATTTGGGGGGGATTCACCTCTTGCACCATGCATTGCGCTTTCTTGGGGGAAAAAACGCTATGCAGTTCCAATGAGCCATCGCAACAATACAGGTTAAAATGTTTCCTGCCCCACTTTCCCTTGTCCCATACACCCCTCCCCATATAATTCTTTGTCTTTCTGTTTTTAGAGAAAGTAACTCAGTCAGGCTGAACTCAAGTCACAAACTCCTCCCATCACCAGAGTCTTGTATTTATTGTTATAATGTTCATGAAGTTGTCCCCTTGTTCCTATCTGTGTAGTTAGCTCAGCCACGCCCAGTCTGCATGGGGAGCTTTGTAAATAGACAGTTGCCAGTTCCCATCTCTCCAGATTATATTTGCTATCCTGGCACAGATGAGTAAGGAGAACAAAACATATACCATTACAAATGAATAAGGTAGTTTTTTTTTTGTTTTTTTTTTTTTTTTGTGGATGTTTCAGTTTGTGTGCATCATATATGTAATATAAACAAGAATATTGCCAGTTTTGAGCTTTGTGACTTTTTGCCTGTTGTGGGATCCATTCTCCTGGAGAAACACAGGCCTTCGTCGGGCTAAGTACCGGAAGTTGGTACCTTTCAAGATTCAGGCCATAATTATGTCTGCAATACTGAGGACCGTAGCAAGTAAAAATTTGCAGTGCCAGCGTTTGGTACATTGTCGATGTTACTGCGTCCATCTTTGGAGGCAGTAAGCAACTTTTCTCAGTACTGTTTTGGGAATAAGATTGATGAGGTTCTGCCATTCTTCCCGAAATCCACAGAACTTGATAGAACCCTTACGTTTTCTGCAAACAACTGAAACTGGTTGGCCCCTTTCTGCTGTGTGGGGAAAATAGGAGCACATATGGCCTATGAGTTGGCAGAAGCATGGCTGTCTTTAAGTAGCCGTAGTAAATGCCAAAAATCAGTAGCTGCTAAGTTTGGTAATACATCAAATCTAATGAGATATTCATACTTATTCTCCATTCCCACCACTAGAGATGAGATACGATCTTCTTTTTCCCAGCATACACCAAGTACTGTAAATGGCCTGGTAAATTTAGCTGATCAATGCCAGTGAGATCTGACTTTAGTTTGTAAGCTTTGAATGAGGGCATCATCATATGCACTGAAGAATGATGCCACCACCTTTTGGTCATATTTAATTAAAAAAAGTAAAGTTTTAAACTCTCTCATTACTCTTACGTCTACTTCATTCTCCTTAGTTTAGATTCTGTGTGTAGCTCATGAACATGAAGCCCATGCCAGGCAGCATACATTGCTAGGGAATGTCCCAGATGGAATGCCAGCCTATCACAGGTGCACACACAATCAGAAACATTTGTCTTCTATATTGTATGTGATATTTGATTTCAGGAGGCACTTGTGCTCACCTGGAGACTATACTAGGAGATAGTTGTGGGTACCATCAGTTCCAGAATCCAGTCCGAGAGGTCGGGTCATGCCAGTGTCTGTGAAATGTAACAGATTTGTGGGGCTTTCTGGTGGCACTTGTGTTTTTCAGCAGTGACAGGTTCAGCAGTCATGGGGGGGAGAGGAATTCTGTAATCTGAAGCAACAGAGGGGCAAAGCTGCCTGGCTTGGCTTCAGTGGAGCTGTGGAGGCACAGCTGAAACATGTTAAAGCTGTGGCTGGTGTTCCACTCACGGTGCACATTTAGTGGTGGACCAGGTCATCATTTTATGACAACAAGACCAATATCACAGCCATATTGTGTAGTACTGGTTTCAGTTGGGTCACTTGAGCCCATCTGCAGAGCCAGAGATTGCAGCTGTCTTCATGTCTTTGTCAGCAGACTGGAGGCACGAGTAGGGGTGAGGTGACAGTGTCACACTGCGGTTCATTTAGTGTTGCACAAAAATATGAATTTACTTTTGCACATGACAGTTCATGAATGAAGGCTTACTCAGCTTCATAGTTTTGTGATTGCTTGTTAGGAATTTTGTATGGCTTGTGATTTTGGATGTAAATGCATTGATCAGTTCAGAACTGTCAACTCTGAGCATCATACAAATTATGTTTTTAATTGTACGTTTGTAATAGTTATTAAAGGGTACTTACTATTAGTTGTTTTGTACAACCTACTGTATTGCATTAAAATAAAAGTAAATAAAAATCTTGTTGGTCGGGCTAATAACTTTACAAAGAATTGATCATGTCCCAGTCAATGCTGAACAGTTGATGGAAATTCAGTAAGTAGTGCTTGGAGATAATTTATCCAAAGTAAACTTGAAATAACGGAAATAATTTAGTTTAATATATTTTTGCTCTCCTGGATCTCTGATGGCATTTGTAGCTTTTGTCATTGAGAAAGGTGTCTTTCATGAATGCCATCTTCTGCGGAATGCAGATATTTGCATGTCAGGCAGGGTGAACTTTGCTTTCCTGTTTTACTTTCTGAAAGCCCTCCCAGAAACCTCACTCACAGAGTGGGTGACCCCTGCACTCTGGCATGCAGAGTTAATCCTCCACTGGGGGAGTGGATGCATGCTTTGAAATAATTTGTCAATATCTGGATCTTAAACCCGTCAGTCATTGAAGTCTGGATCTTGCAGCAATGACACCTTCAATGCGCGTAGTTTGAAGAACATTGCCTTGCTAGGACAATGTATGTAAACTCTGCTTCAGTTTGAAAACCTACAGGCCATTGTTAGTCACTATTGCTTAAGTCAGTTATTGTCATGGTTTATCTTAGACACTTGTACAGAGAGCAGACCATAAAATGTGTGCCAAAATGTAATTTGTGCCAACTCTTTTTGGATTGGATGTTGTGTATACCAACAGTTAAATGTTGTCTTTGAATCCCCTGTACTCTGTCCAGTTGGGCACATCATCTCGTTTAGTACACTGTGATTTTACCCAACTTGTGATTTCCCTGAACAGCCTTCTGATGTTAACCTACTTATCGGTGTCTCCTCATGTGGTGAACGTTTCGTAAGACTTAACGAGCTGCATAAAGACATAAAAAGCCCTGCTTGGTTTCAGTGCAGAGTTCTCTAAGAGTAAGACCAGGTTCACTCTGAGCCTGTGGTGTTTGACCGTTTATTAGTGATTTGGGTTTATTCAACTGTCTTATTTTATTAGTCACATGTCAGAAACAGGCTCATCTCTTATTTAAATAAATAAAATTAGAAAACTGTTTAACCCTGACAAATATATCTATTTATAATATTTGTTTGTTTGTACTCGCATACTCAAATTTTTGAAAAACTTTGATTATGTTGCCTCGTCTTTGCCTATCGTTTCATTGTATTTTTATTTCTTGATGCAAAGATAGCATAATGTCAGTCCTGAGGCAAGTTTGTCATGTGGACAACAGTTATGTAAACTCCTGTCCTGTCCTCACTGACATACTTGTTATACAGTTCAGTATTCTCTTAGGGTAGAAGATATAGGTTTGATTCAAGGTGGCTTATGTAGAAAATGTAACTAAGCGGAGTAGGTAAATTAAGGGAAACTTAAAGTTTAACATTTTGCTTTGAAATCTAGTGCTTGGAACTTTAGAACTTTTCATCACTTGTGCTTTATCCTTATTTCCCAGTACAGAAATAAGCTTATTAAAGTAACATACTTCTCTGCTGTTTCTAGTAGTAATCATAACCGAACTTCAGAGACATTTCACAGTCAAGTAAGCTTTTTTTTTTTTTCTTCTTCTTCTCCTTGTATTTGTTACATTTTCTGGATGTATTTCAAAGGTTCCAAGAGTCTCTGGAGTGTGGTGAAGGGTTTTATGTCCCAAATGGATTCCGACAGGGCTTCAGTATTACAGCCCTGCCCTACTTTGAGTGTCTGCTAGAATGAACCTGTTAAGTATCCATGGGTTTGTCCTGGCTTCAAGCCACTCCACCTCGGCTGTTGAGCAGCTGTCATGCGGTCCAATCGAGGCCACACCACATGACACTCTGCACCAAACACATGACAGAACTGCCCCTCCCCCCCACCAAAAGAAATTACTTTGGGGTAGGGGGGATAGTCAGACCACAGCTTGAGGTAACAAGGGACATGTGTTGCCTTGGATTGGAAAGCTGTCCTCTCCGGAAGCATCTGACATATTAGGATTGTGTGGGTGCAAATGTCCCCCAAGTGAAAGATGGCAGTAGAACATTACAGTACTCTCTCTTCTTTATAAAGATCTTTCAGTACATCTTTTTCTTCCTAAATTCAGTTTCTGTGATTCCAGGACAATGATTTTTAGACTAAAAATAGCAGGTGATGGGGAGCCACTCATCTGCTCAGTTTCACGCTAATATGAAACCTCTACAGCAAGAAGTGGTTTGGGTCAAGTGTGTGAAGTATCGATGAACATCAAAATGCCCTTAAAGGTGTTGGCTTAGAGCAACATCAAAGTCAAGGGGAAACAAACGTTGAGTGAATCTAGGAGACATGCTTCTGTAAAGATGGGAAAATATCCCTGATGGTTTTTCACGTTTCCAGATGTGAGGTTCTTCTGAGACGCCCCAAGGATCACACTGGGAGGGGGAGTTGAAACTTAAGCAGGAGCCTGAGCCAATGGTGTCGTGGAACAGAGCCAGGCAGTGCTGGGTTAAACCTTCTGCTCTGCTGTAATCGCACGGCTGGGCTTTAATCCCCCCCGGCAGACCTGCTCGGTCCCCCTCCGCTCCGCGTCCCACTTCTGCAGAAGCGGGGCTGAAAGAGCACGCGGCAGCCATGCCGCTGGTGTCGGCGTGCTCCCGTCCGTGGCTCTCCTCACTCGCCCTGCCCCTCCATCGGCACCGTTCGCCGTCTTCCTCTTCATTCTCCTCATCATCATCGTCGTCTTCCACTTCTGGCCAGCTCAGGATGATATTTTGGTCCCGACTCGGCTCTCACGGAGGCCAGAGCCAGTGGTCAGGGAGAGATTTTCATCGAGCTGCAGAACCACTGGCAGCCCAGTCCGTGCGAGCCAGGTACTGTCGGCTCCCCTTAGGACACCAAGACCTTCGCAAAGAAGGGTGTAGGTTCCTTTGTAGATGTGATGTAAGGTGTGTCTTTTTTTTTTTTTCCCTTGTGTCATTTGTTATGTTGTGTTTTATTGTTATCCATGTTTATGCGAAGTCTTGGAGAACAAACAGTTTATCGGATTAATTCTCAACGCTATTGTTTTCTGACACTTGCATAGAAGTGTGTGTGTTCACGGGTGTGTTTTGATAACTTTGCTTGCTTTGCCTGTCCATGAGCTGTGAAAGGCACTTGGCTCGGTATGGAGAGTAATGAGGAGTATAAGGATACCTCCCCGCTTGTCCAGGGTCCCCATCTCATCGGGTATCTTGTCTGCTGCCTCCTAGCCTGTTTTCATTTTGCTTATTCTATGTATACCCCAACAATTATCTGAATCATTAAATCTGGATTGTAGTGGTTTCAGTCATCAGATGAGTTTGGATCTGTTGGTGAACTGGTGACTTGGCACAAGATCACTTGTGAAGCAAATTGCTTCTCCTGGCTCTATCTGCCTGTGTTATGCAGCCTTCCATTTTCAACACACCCTTGCCCAGACATCACACCAGAGACTTTCCCACCCTGGCTGGAGGGTCTGCCTGTCGCATATGAGAAGCAGAGAGGCTGCCCTCTCTGGGTGCGTTTGCAAGAAAAGGCACCGGGGGGAGGGCGGTTTGAGCGTCTAGGAGATGTGCATGTCATCGCTGAGTGGAAGGGAGACAGACCCACTGTTCTGTAGCATCTGCGGTGGGCTGAGGTGTGGGGGTGTAAGAGCCTGTTAAAGAGATGTACACATGCCAGTTTGAGTTTTATAATGACCCCATTACTGTCTGCCCCTTTGTGATGATATTAGTCATGTGTCTGTGGTAGATTACTTTGCTGACTGGTAATAATTATTCATCAAAATGTCTGGAAAAACTAACTTCATGCTTATTAGTTTTGGAAGGTTAAATGCGCAAAAGCTGAAGTGTGAAACTGATACTAGAAAGGAACAAAAGATAAATTGTGCAAGTGTGTCTGTGTATAATATGTATTTTATGCATATATCAGGCCCAGTTATTATTTTGCCTGAATTTTCTACTTTTAATGATTGAAATTTAATGATGGTGATATTTCAGAGTTTAAGGAATCTGTAGGTTGAACCCTGACTTATTAATTTGAACAACTAGGCCTATAATAAAAAGAGATTGAGGTAGAAATGAATACCGTTTATAGCAGCTTCAGTTTTTTTTGTTTTTTCTATAAACTCTAAAAATTTCAAATGTCATGACCATCACTTGTAGAGGGAACTGCTTACTCCTATCAGGATTTTTATATAATGCTGGAACATTATGTTTTGTTCATTTGTATGCACTTTTTCCATATGTCTTTTGATGCATTCACGTTACATGGGGAGTAAGTCACGTGTTGCAGTGTAAACCTATTTGTGATGTAAGTTCTCCAGCGGGGTGCCGAAATCAAGTGGAGCGTCGCTCACAAGGCGTGTGTGTGTCTGCAGATCTGTGGACTACTGCCCAGCCTTTACAGAGGATGGCTTAACTTTGGAACTTGGTCAGGGTCAGAATAGGCAGGTCTGTGTTTGAATGTCGACTTTTTAATGGCGGAAACAGCAACTCTACAGTGGTTGCTTTGAGTCTGCGCTGTAAGTTTTGAGTTCACATGTTTTGTTATGTAGGTATGCGTTGTATTAATTTTACCTAGCTTGCACCATTTGTAATGATCCGGAAACTGGTACTCCATGTAAAACAATACCTGTGTTTTGTCTTTCAGAGGTGTGGCTTTGGGAGAGGGTATGGACCACCCTGTACACCGTGGGGAGATGATGTCCATCGGGCTACACGACAGGTACTGTGCGACACCGGGCTCCCAGGCCTCTGGAGTGACATCAGAGCGTGTCTGCATGCAGTTTTTTTTTTTTTTTAAACACATGGTGCACAGAGGCATGGATGAAAGCCATTTTAGTAGAGCTGTTTATTTTTGGAGCCATAAATGGATCTGTACGTATACATGCTGTCACTTTCCCCAGTCAATTTTAACTGCTACTCAGAGAATTATTTTCTTTGAAAAGAGCCCCCCGAGATTTAAAATGTAATTTTTCTCTGCTGGCTTTGTGACTGTGATTGAAATGTGTAATTTCAGTAGTAGTAATATTAATTCGCCCACGGAGATTCTTGCATGCACAGACATATTGCTTGTACAACTAGCACAGTTGTAGTGCTTAGTGAAGGGCCTGTCTGTGTTCAGTTAATGAACAATCGTGAATATCTGTTACAGTAGATAAAGACATCTTGAAGGTAGCTTTAACAGTACTTTGTCCATTGGAGATAATGGTGACCACTGTTCTGTGAGAACAGTCAGGCTTTTTGTGCCTGAAACAGTGTAAAGGACTTTCAGGGTTGGGTTAATCTTTTAAACTTGTAGTCTTTTCCGCCAGGAAATAAAGCTTGATGTGTTCTTGACCAGTGCCTGTGCACGTGTGTAAAGGGATTGTGGGTGGATGGCCAAAATACAGCTGGGGAATTAAGATTTGAAAAATGCTTATAAACTGAAGAAAAAATGTTCTTTGTCAGCACAGAAACTGAAATGTTAAATTATTCAGGGTGATTCCCTGATCACGTGACTTTTGAACATTGGACGGGGTTTCTGTTAACTGATTAGATCTGAGATATCAGAAGCGCACGTGTGTATCGTACAGTTATGCTCATTATTAATATCATTTTGTAACTTAATTGTTTTACTGTAATTACGGAAAAATGAGTAAGAATTGAGAATGCGTAAGAATGGAAAAACTGCTTATGGTTTTTCAGTGTTTATGCGATCAGATATTCAGCTGAGGCCTCGCCGTCTCTGAACGTTTTCCGCCATCCCGTTTCTCGGCTGTCTGAGGTTTTCACTGCCAGTGCTCTTATGATTTCAGTCAAGCGGCAGGGTAAACGGCAAGCCTTTTGCTTTGCACTCTCTCATGGTTCCACCTCACAAAGATCTCATTTCAAGGAGAAGGAGATCACAGTTCACGCACTGCAGCTCTGTCTGTATAACACGCCACTTGTTGACAGCGTAAGACACTCTTTGAATTAATTGCTTAAAAAGAGTTGATGGTTGAAAAGGGGCACTTACTGCCTGTACGGTATCCCTGCAGTATCAGATCAACCCAAGGTTTTGGTTTCCAGATTTTTATCTTGCTACTTTTAACTAGTAATTGTTTGTTTTGGAGCAGCTTAAAAAGCCCTGAGAACTGTAAGTCAGTCATGATTAACTGTAGGTTAGTCTATGTGTTTTTGGAGATTGCGCCATGTTCTCATGTAGGTTGAGCTCTGCTAATCCAACTGGCCCCTTCAGGTTGCTGTCTCTGCCTGTAGGAGATTTCTATCCATCCATCCATTATCTATACCGCTTATCCGTCAGGGTCGCGGGGATGCTGGAGCCAGTCTCAGCTGACCTTGGGCGAGAGGCAGGGTTCATCCTGGACAGGCTGCCAATCTATCGCAGGGCTAGGCGATTTCTAGTGATTTTGTTTTGTTTTCTCGAAGCTGCTTATTCCTTGGTCATACTTTTCTGATCGCTAGCTGCAGCACACCCTGCTGTTCCTCAAGAGGTGTTCACTGCTTTGAATGAGCCTGCAAGCACGACAAGATCATCGCTCAGTCTGAGTTGAACATTTTGTACCAAGGAGCTGATGTGGCACTGAGTGGGAATAAAGGCACAGATGGGCCATACTCACTGATGTTTTCAGGAGATGGCAAAGCACTAATCCCTGCCACCCCTTGCAGATGTATTTGCCTCGTAAAATGTCTGAAAAAGCCAGTCGTTTGACAGCAGTGTCACTTGTCCCATATTTGTATGTGTTTTAGACCACAGTCACCTGGCTAGGTAGATTTTGACAGGAATAGTCTGAGGGTTGTTAAGCAGCTTCTGTTTAGTAGACGGCTGTTCGAGTGGGGAAAAAAAACGTTTGAATAAGACTCTGGGGGCTGCATGTATACGGTTAAATCCATTATTGTAATTGTATTGCCGACTGGGAAACCTAAAACAGCCCGGTCTGACTGGAGCGTGGCCCTAATCTGCAGGGATGTTGAGGTGAGCGTTTTGAATCCATCTCTAAATTTAGAGGACATGATGCCAGTGGACGCATCAAAATGATGAAGTTCTTTAATCATTCATTCAGTAATTTAATTTAGTGGACAGTGTGATAATAATGAGGGTAAATCCATGCAAAAATGCTTCCTTTGCTTACCATTTCTGCCAAGTTAAATATTGCCAGCAGTTGTCAGTCCAGGGTTAAACAGATGGTGGCAGATTTTTTTGAGTATCTGAGGAAACTTCTGGCATGTTTGGACATTGTTACAAGGCACTTCAGAGGTGCACATGTTTGAAAGTAACCTGAGAAAAATGCACCGTACTTAAAAATACTCCTAATGCTGTTTTACAAGGCAGAATGTAAAAATGCTTTCTTGTTTTCTGTCCTTTACATCAGTCTCATTTTGGCAGATACTTTGCTGCATTTACGGTAGTGTGTGAATTTTCAGCAAATTTTGTCACATCCTGTTTTATGTGTTAAAATGTAGCCACGTGCACATGCTCTGTTCATCCTGCCATCTATTTTCTGTAACTGCAAAACACTGCATAGGGTCCCAGCGGACCTGGAGCCGATCCCAGGAGGCACTGGGCACAAGGCAGGGCAGCCCTGTGGACGGAATGGCATTCCATCACATGGCGCACGATTGCACTCACAATTACATGCTAAGGCGAGTTTAGAGACCCTGCTTGTTTTTGGACTGCGGGAGGAAATCATAGTACCTGATGGAGGCCTGTGTAAACAGGTAGAGAACATGAGAATGCTACACACACTTTGGCAGGGGTGTAAACATGCTCTAGACACTCCGCTGGAATTTATTTCTACATGTGATGGCACTGGTCATTTATTTATTTCTTCTGTCATAGAATTCAGGTAAGGTTCGTGGCCCATATTTAATGTTCGTCATGAGCCACATGTAATCTGCAGACCGCCTATAATTACTGATACTGTCTGACTGCTTCTATGCACCTACAGATGCTATAGGACATTTTGTAGCTAGTCAAAGGTATTTCGATGGGCAGGGTGGAAAGGTTCTCTTTGGATGTTTTTGGCAATAATGTTGCACCGCAAGAGTACAAGTTAACTACATAAATAGTCTCTCCCTTGTCTTGGAAAACGCCAAACTGTTTGGCTTTTACAGTCTATCATAAATAACCCACTTTTCTACAGTAACATGCTGATTTTGTTCTCTTGTCCGCTGCTTGCTTCATATTTCCTTTGAATGGAGCTGATTTTCTTCTGAAATTGGTCTTTTTTTTTTTTTTTTTTTTACTGTAGAGCATGTCTGTGTTTGTTTGGTTTATGCATTTATTTTTGGTTAATATAGTGGAGCACAATAAACCCACTGGATCGAGGACCCTGATATAAACAGATTTATCTCCCAGCTGTACAGACTAAATGAATTTAAAGCCGCAGCTGGTGGTGCGTGGAGGAGCCCAAGACACACTGCGTTCTGGACGCCCGGAGATAAATCGTCAGGCTTTGCTCATAAGCCTCCCGCCGGGCAGCCCGGCCGCTGCTGCTCCCTGATTCGTCACTCTGCTGTGTCATGACAAATGTGACGTAATCCTTGCGGCTACCTGGAGTCGAGGCTTGGACGCACTCTCCCGTGTCAAGTTGGGTGCCTCAACTCCTATGGCGTTAATGACTTGGATCGACAGCAGCTTGTCTGTATTTGTAGTCATCGTCAAGGAAACTTTGGATTTATTGCTATTTTTATTATGCCCCCCACAAGTGCCATCTGTTAAATACGGAATAAAATAATAGCCTGTGCTTTTATATATTGGGTACTTTTACATCTCAAGTGTTTTGTCTAATCACTGGCAAATAGAATTAAAGGAGGCTTCAGAACCCGTGGTAGGTATGTGTATCCTGAACTACCGGTTCAGGATTAGCTACTTCTGGATTCTTCCACCCACCATGGGTTTTGAAGCCTCATTTGCCCAATCACTTACTTTTAGCTCCCTTTGGGAATATAAACCTGTCAGGAGGAACTGATGTACAGCTAAGCTAACTGATATCCAGGCTTTACCAGTCTGTTCATTGGAGCTGTCCCTATCCTTCTGTGCCTTTAACCCTGCATGTACCTTTTGCTAGTTATCCATTTACAGCTACTAGGATTGTGTCCAAATGTCCATATTTACACTCATTGCAATAATCAATAGACGCTGAGGCATTGATTCATTTCCTTGCAGGTGGAGTGTGTTAAATGAAGGTTTGCTCTTGCCATATTCGTGTGCCTTTCAAGCAGTGCTTTTTGCATGACTGACATCAGGTATTTCCTGTGCACCAACCAATGTGACTCAAAAGTCAGTTTGAATTTTGATTCATAAAATGGTGGTTGGAAAAAAGTGCCATACTATGCGATTTTGTATTAAAAAAAAAAAAAAAAACTTAGTTTTTAAAATGAAAAAATGAAGTGTAGTGGCATAGTTATATATTGGGCTTTGAAAGAATTTCTGTAGGTTTCAATCCAATTTAAACTGTCTTATATAAAGAAATCAGATCTTTCTGCTAATGGCTTCTAGGCGGTTCTGCTAGAGTTTTGAAAAGCTATGAATCAAATTGCCTTTTTCCTGCACTGCTTGATAGGCTCTCACCTAATACAGAGACTAAGTGGCAGAGAGATCATTTCCAAAGAGGAGCAAGGAGCAATATGGCTCTGGTCTTCATCATAAATTCTAGGTTTATTTTTCCTCCCATTTTAAAAATATCCATCTCTTCAATCAATTTTCCAAGCTGCTTGTCCTGTGCAGGGTCATGGGGGGCCCTGGAGCCTATTCCAGACAGCTTAGGCCATAAGGTAGGGGACATCCTGGATGGAGTGCCAACCCATTTCAGAACACAGTCACACATGCACACCCATTTGCACACTATGGGCAATTTTAGACATGCCAGTTAGCGTACGTTTGCTTGTCTTTGGCTGTGTGGGGAATGGGGAGTGGCCAGAGGAAACCTGTGAAGCACAGGGAGAAAAGGCAGACTCCATGTGTACCGGACAGGGGTGGAATTCGAACCTCGGACCCTGGGAGTGTGAGGCAACGGTGCTAACCACTAAGCCACTGTGCCCCTACCCCAGTGTATTATTAATTTCACTGGATCTTTTGAGATTTTCTCAAACTTATCCCCCCCAGTATCACGTTTTCAAACTTCCTAATCTGAAGGACTCTGGACCTGCATATCCAGACCCAAGATGGCCTACTTTTCCATTTGAGTGCCTACCAAAATAGCCAAGTTTCTGAATCCATTTCATACCTTTTGGAAAAAAAAAAACATGATGCTTAGGAGGCTGCGGTTGTGAATTTTCATGTAATATGAAGTCATTCCTACTGAATAATTCATACGTATGTATATTTCAGTGCAGTCAGAGCAGGTATGCTCAGGCTGTCACCTCAGACGTTGAAAGTGGGTTTAGTGAGGATTTATTCACCACAAAATTAGAACTGAACTGAAGTGTACTGAATTCTCTGTTTCATGTGTAGAAACACTTCACTCTCTTCATCTCAGTCAGTTTGGGGATCTGAAACTTTAAACAGATAAGCTGTTCTGATAGGAGTGCAGAGTAATCAACAAAGCACTCTCATTCTGTCTAGTGTTTTCCACCCATCCATTTTCCAAACCGCTTGATCCTATTTAGGGTCACTGGGGGGGAGGCCCTGGAGCCTATCCCAGGCAGCCTTAGGGCACAAGGCGGGGAACACCCTGAATGGGGTGCCAACTCATCGCAGAGCCTTATGTTTTGCTTTCTAGAAAATACTGCATTTTGCGCTGTAATGCATTCAGCTCCATATAAAAGTGAAGTGACTTGATTGTAACACTTAGAATAATGTTTTATACAAAAGTGCTTGTGATACTGCAGAAGTTTCTGTCTCTTTAAAATGGTAAGCATGACTGCTTTGTGTAGCATTTTGTTGACACTGGTTGTTTTTATTTCACCTGGCAGAGAACATCATGAACCACTTGTTTGGAGTGGAGAGGAGTAGATAAGTGAAAATCATCCACCCTACTGTTTGGTGTTATGGTCTTTGCACTTTCTGTCCAGCAGATGGCACTTGTGAGCCAATGCTGCGCCACATTTTCTCGTTAGTCAACATTTTATTGACCTTAAAGTGCTTTGTGAAGGCAGCAATGACATTGGTACTGAGGGAGAACTTCCCTGTCTTTGATGGCTCTGCAATTCTTGGTTGCTCTGGGGAAAATGTTTTTTAGGGCTTACTAGTTCACGGCATACCCACTCTGGTTTGATGCTTGCTGAACCCCAAAGTCATGGATCAATCAATGTTCCATCAGGTGGAATAGACAGCTATGTTCTTCTCTCCTTAATACTGTGATATGGTGAACTGAAGACTATTACCATGTAGAAGTTTTTGTTTTGCACATCGTTCCAGGATTATTCAGGAGAGGATATTTTAAGAAGGGGGCTGCACCCATTTGCGTAAAAGCTCCAAGGAGACCAGCAGTCAGGACAGCTCAAAGGAGACAGTGATGAAAGTTGTGTCAGTGGTTTATTAACATCTGAAATGACATGGCAAAAGTGCTGGAGTTTCATTGATTGTGTTTTGCTTATCTTTTAAATGTCTTAGACTCAGTCATTTTGCGTGATCCTTCTCATCTCGTTGGCATATTTAAGTGTAGACTGACTAATCCTGCCGTATAATTCCCATTGGTTCTCGACCAGATGATCTGTCCTCTCAGTTCCTCCTGGTTTTCTCAGTTACACATAACTGAAGGAAGAAAAGAATTTTACATTTTGTTGTGTAGTGATGAAGCTGTACCACTTGAATATAGGAGTGTAGGAAATTCTTGTTTTCGTCACGATTCTGGGTTCTTTCGGATGAAATGAACATTCAAAACCTGAAGCATTTTGGAGGTATTGTACATTGTATATCTGCTTGGTTTCGCACCATGGGCAGTTATTGAAAGGTAACTGGTTAAACCAATTAGTGAATAACAGTGCACAACATGCCCTGATCAGACCTTCTCAATTCAAGCAGCTAGGTGAAGTAATTGATCAGAGCAGCCAACAACAGGACAAATCCAGCCTGTTTCAAAGCCGTGCGAGACAGAAGCGTTTTTAAACTGAAGCCTTCATAACATTCTGCTTTACAGAGAAAAAAAACTTAGAATGCAGGTAAAAATCAGTCTGTTATCCTTCAAATGAAACTTGAGGTGATTAGCCTAAGTAAACAACGCTAACTCCACCAGAATCATATCCACAAAGAGACCTTCCTTACTGTATAGAATCATGCTATTACGATCATTCCCTTGAGCATCTTGAGAAACCTTTGGAGCAAAAACCTGCTTCATCCTGCAAAAGTCAAAGGTCAAATCACATTTCAGCTGAACAAACCATGGCTGTAAGCCAAGGTGACACCAGGGTAGCTTAAAAGCACCCACCTCCTAGTGACACTGTCGAAGTCCGTCTTTGAATCCAGTAGAAGATCGTGAGCTGGATATGAACATTTTTCTGTCCATGCTGCCCATCCTGCTCGACTTAGATGAATGGTTAGGAATTTATCAATTTCTTTGTGCAAAGCAGCATGAAGGGGCTCTGCCTGAAGCATTGCATCCTCAAGACCCATCTTTTCTCAGAACACCTCACTTGGCTCATCTGAATTCTGACCTGTCATTGGCCATCCCTTGTTTGGTCGTCCTTTTATTTTGTATTTGACTAGTAGGAACCTAGTGCTCGTGGTGTTTAACTGAACGCTCCTCTGTAGGGTGTTTACAATGTCATGTAGTGTATTGTACAGGTCTTTCTCCAATGTTAACTTGCACTTAGTTCCTCACTGGACGCTCAGCCGAGCTGTACTTTTATCTACATTGGCTCCTTCAAAGAACTCTATATTTGTAATTGTATTTGTCTCGATACTTTTGTCCAAAACAAAGTATATCTGCTGCATAAATTCATGTTGATAATTATTACTGCAGCAAGAAATTCTAATGAGATAGGGCTACAACTTGTATGAGAGAGAGAAAAACTGAAAATTTTAGGGTGTTACAAAAAAGGCAAGGTTCAGGGAAGGTGCGTGCGTGCGTGCGTGCGTGCGTACACCTTTTATGAGACGATGATAATAGTGTACAGTACCTGCCTGTGGCCCTCTCTGAGTTGACTCAATGAGCTTAGCTGTGGCTCTTAGTCACTGAGAACCTGGGGACCTTCATGCAGTGATTTGGCAGCTTAGCAGCGTACTCTTAAGTGGCCGCTGTAAATAGGCTCCGTCTCGCTTGTGTCTTTCTCAGCTGTTCTGTCCCTTCCACTCACTTCTGCTAAGGAATGGCTGTCTGGGATAGAAACATTTTTGGGCCATGACCTCCTGTGTTACAGGCCTGTTTCTGCTCCTTTTTTCTCCCCATTTACATTTGTTTTTGAACTCACATCACTTTTGCTTTCTTGAACGTGTCTTTAGAGTGCCATATGTTGAATCTGATGACATGAATATTCTTGATGCTAATTAGAATTAGCCATTTATAAGACTGTGTGTAATCTAATAATAGAGAAAAGAACCGTGTAATCCAAAAACACAGTCCCGTTCTTTGTTGTGGCTTCATTGTACCACTGAGCTAGATGTACGCTTCTAAAAATAAATGTATTTTCATATTAATTCATGCTAAAGGCTGAATGAGCTTTCATTGTTTCACAAAACCTGAGGAAACGGCTTAGACGTGGTCCAAGGCTCATCTGAAAGAGAAGTTTGATCGAGGACTGCTGTCCACCCTCAACATGAATCATCTCAAGAGGTGTTGCTCTTGCATCATTTCATGTTTAAAATATCGTCATGAGTGGGAGTGGTGCCTCTCACTGGCAACAGGAATGAGGGGATGTGAAGTTGGATTAATTCAAAGAACGGCATGGGTTACGTTCCGTGTGCTTTGATGTTTTGGCTTTACCCAGGCCCGAATGTAACCTCAACATTGCACATCCATGTACAGCCCTACCGCATGTGTCCAGATGGACTGTGACTCTTTGAAATCAATTGGCCTCTTCTACAAGACTCAGTATGTTTTGCCCTCGTCAGAATTTGTCAGTCTTTGTCATGGCTGAATTTTCAAAGAGGTGTGACATTAGGGCTTTGTGAGAAGCGCCATGCTTGGTCCCGACCCATCCTCTGGCCCAAACTTCGTGGTGTGCATCTTGACACTGGGCAGAGTAGTGCTCACCAGTGTTCAGCGAGAGCAGGTCTTCAGATTGTTACATGAACCCAGAAGGATGCAGTATATGGGTGAGAAATGAATGCACACCAAGAAGATAAAAATGTTACTTGAATGTGTAGATTAAGGCCATAAGCCCAGACAGACACTCATTATACCTGTAATGGGTTCTTCAGATTTATATTCATGAATATAAATCTCCATGTTTTATGTTCTTCATCTTGTAAAGATTTTATCTTCATAGTTTGAAGTATTTTGACCAGGTGTCAAAAGCTTGAAAATAGTGCCATTTCATTGCCTGGACAAGTGATTTAACAGAGGAGTATACCGATGTATTTTAACATTGTTATCCGGTTAGATGAATGTGTGCAAATTCATGTTGTGCTGTTACGACATTAGATCTGCTTGAATGAAAATGACTAGGTATACTCCTGCACGCGGTGATTCTGTCTCGACGATGTTTATGATCCAGATGACTGGGGCGGAGGGAGGAACACCTTTAATTATGCTTCAAAACACTAATGTTCCATGGTAACCATGTCCCAACAGAGGGTTACTGTAGGTGCCTGGAGAAATGGAGGAATTCTACCCTAGTTTTCAGTGTGTTTCCACTCTGGTTCTTCTATTAATTATATGCAATACGAAGTTGTGGTAATTTATTATTGTTTAATCCTAAATGTATTGTGTTAAAATGATTAGTAAATGTGTTTTTGCAGTAGGCCAACAGCAGTGATGGTTGGTGTATCAGGCCAGGGATTATGGTTCTCTTACATCGCCGTGGAGATGGGTTCAAGAATGATTTGCTGTCTTGCTCCCATCGTTTATCTTTGTGTGCTGATTTGTAAGAATGCTAATTTGTTGTTGTTTTTGCATCGTATGTTAGTCCTTGTAGTACTTGCAACATGTCGTGCAGGGTATCCAGGATCAGAGACCCAACGCCTCCGTTAAACCCAGCACTATCATTCAAAACCACCCCCTTTGCCAGTAAGCCAATCAGCCGTGAAAGTGAGGGGCAGCAACACATGGTTCCACAGTGATAGGTGATCTTGCAGGAAGTGCGGGAGTTTGTTAGTGTGCTGTCCAGTGGTCAGGAACCCCCAAAACCTCAGTGGAGGTCAAAAAAATATTGTTTCTGGCTCCCAACCCAGAAATAGTCATTTGTGAGTAAATCAAAAGCACTCCATATTGAAGGTTAGCTGAGCTAAAGATAATTCAAGATCAGCATAAAGTAGAAGGAGGAAAACATAAGCTTACAGCAGAAAGGCTGTAATCCCATTTTTACATATTCACTTTTTTATTATTTATTTAAACTATTGTCCTTTTCATGAGCTTAAGGGTAGGCTAGCTGGCATCTGACTTTTCGGACTGGTGTCAGACATGTTCATAATTAGGGGCCAATTCTTCACAATGAAAATAGATCCTCCGCACTAAAATGTAAAATGACACTTCTTATCATTTTAGAGTCGATGAGTGATCACTGGTAGGTAGCAGGAAGCTGACCCTGAACCTGTAAGAAATGCGTGAAACATCCAGCAGCGTTTATCCCACATCTGCCCTGAGTGTCGTTTCGTGTGGTTGGCATTTTCCTCTTGTGAATTATTCTTTGTGTTCCCATGCATCGTTTAAAAGAGAAACCAATTTGCCCTTGCCGAGGCTCCTGCTGTAGTGTTTGATGCAGGTCCCGGCATGGGGAGGTCCTCCACTGCCAGGGCTCCAACAGCCAAGCAAGGGAGGGGGGGGGAGGATGAAGCGGGAGCCATCGGGGCCAGGCAAGGCTATTGTAAAATGCATGAGGGATTGCTTGTTGTACATGTGGGGGCGGGGGGGTTGGGTGAGGAAGCAACAAAAAAAAAAAACACCCATTTAAAACAATAGAGCTAGGGAAATAAGACCCTCAGAAAGAGAGAGACAGCATGCAAGCAACTGACTGTTTGCTTGAATTACTTGACGTGTTGACTTTGGATGGGGAAGAGCTCTATTCGTGTGATGAGCCACTTTCCCTAATGGCACTGATGTTTTCTTCGAATGGAGCCGGAGCGCAGCCGAAACCGAATCCTTGATGTCTGCCGGCTATGCTGAGGCTCATATCCCATTTATACTGTTGCAGCACGCAGGAGGAGTGGTCTGAGGATGCCAAGTGTATTCTCAATAGGTACGTCCGACACCGTCCGGATCGCGCTGTTTCTTCGGGGTCCCTCGGTTTCTCTCCCGTCTTAGGGGTTTCATCACGGGGAGACTCTCGCTCCTTCCATGCGGCCTCGGCT
The DNA here is from genome assembly GCA_009936485.2 of Gymnarchus niloticus. NCBI lineage: Eukaryota > Metazoa > Chordata > Actinopteri > Osteoglossiformes > Gymnarchidae > Gymnarchus > Gymnarchus niloticus. The sequence continues at coordinate 1,859,891 of JAACJT020000002.1, read as the reverse complement.
CGGTGTGGGAAGCCGAGCTGCAGTTCGCTCTGAGGCCGGCTGCCCTCCTCAGTGGCCCCGCTGCTCTCCCTCCTTCCCTTTCAACACGTACTGCAGTCGGCGCTCCTGTAACGAGGTGGCGCTATTGCTGAGCGAGTCACACACAATCATCGTAGCTTTTCGGGGGGACGGCACCAGTGGGTCTTCCCCCCCCCCTTCTTTTTTAAAAGGGAGATGCCTCACAGCTCCATTTCGACCGGCTGGCAGGGAGGGAGCGTCAGCTTAGAAGCAGCAGAGGCGGCGCAGGCCCCCCGTCTTTAGGCACGCCAGCGGCCGCCGGCCCCGCACGGCTCCCCGTGTGGGATGGGAGAAGAGTGGCCGGCAGCCTGTCACGGACGATCGGATGTGCTCTTGGCTGCTGTCGTAGTACCGCCGTGACAACATGCCGCTGAAATGGAAAAGCGCTTCCCCCGCTAGCTGGAAATTCCCAGTTGCCGTGCTCAAAACGTCCAGGTCGTCTCCGCTTTCACCGGCGTACATGTAAGTAGGAGGATGACCGCCGAGGTGTCGGCGCCCTGCGGCTCTTTTCTGCTTCTTGTGTTCCCGCTTTCCGCGCCTGCCTCAGCCCGACCCCCCGGGGGGGGTCCACACTCCGGTTCTGCCGCTCTCGCAGCCTCTTCCCGGTGCCGGTCTTGGGTTAGCCTGGCCGCGGGTGTGCGAGAGAAAGCGGGACGGTGCTGACCTTGTCGATACATCGTAGCGAGTGATGGGTATCGCCGACATCTGGGAGAGGAAGAAGCCTCGATGGCCAGCAGCAGCATGATGCTCATCTGCTCCCGATGAAGATGGTCTTACACGTGTGTGCGCCAGGCTTTCTGTCAAAGCGGTCGGCAGACTGACTTTATTGGTGTTTGAACTTGTTAAGTGGGGATTAATGAAGCGAACAGCCGCAGCCCGCTTCTCCACCACAGGGGCCCGTTCTGACGGCTTCTCCTACCTTTTTCTTGTCACTTGTAGTGTTTTGTTAGTGTATCTGCAGGTGTTCAGAGTGAATCATCACGGTGTCCTTCAGTACAGTTCATATGCTGCCAGACCTTTCGTCGATGTCGTGACAGTAGATTTCCGCCTGTCTTGTGTCTTATCTTTTCTCTCTTACCCTCTCTGTATGTTTCTCCAGTGTGCTGTCCCCCCCCCCCTTTTCTGGGCTGCCTTTGGTCTCTTTCACGTCCCAGTTTTCCTGCTGTCTCTTACAGTTGAACCACTGTAGTTCTCTGTGGTTTTAAGATTGTGGGGGGCTGTGTTTCTGTAGCGTGGGGAATAAACATTATCTTAGGGTTAGGTTAGGTTAGAGATTGTCTGTCTGTATCTGTCCTGCTCTTCTTAACTCCACCTGTTTGGCATTGCCAGCACAATGATTATGAATTGCTGTGATGTGGCTCGCCCAGTTACTGTACCTCTCATCAAGTAAAGATTTTGGCAGCACTCTGTCGTAATTTCCTAAGCCAATCCACTTGGGCCTGATGTTTATCCGCGACCATCTAAGATCCAGCGAGCCACCGTTTGGGTGTATCGTGTAAGAAGTAAACCACATTCTGTTTGGACCACGCTCTTGAAGATGATGACATTCAAGTCCAAGGTGGGCAGCCCATAGCAATATTGTGCTGGAGTCCCCGGCTTGCATGTAATCGATACACCGATCGAACCTGCACTTGGTCCCCTTTTAATAAACCTGTGTGTCGATCACCCCAGGGACACCCTGAATTTGTCACCTTCCTCCTCCAGCCCGTTTGTAAATTGTCTCTCGGCTCATTCCTGCGCTAGGAACAAGAAATATCTATTGTTGGCTGTGCCATATTTTAATTGGAATAAATGGAATAAAAATCACTTCTGTGAAGGAATCTAAACATATCAAAAGTATTTGTGTTCAGAATTTTTTTTCTGTGCACCTGACTCTAAAGCTTTAGTGTCATTTTTAGCATTATATAAATTTATGTTCTGAAATTATACTATGCTTTACTGTTTTCCCTTGACTCAGGATAAGTGAATGTATGCTTGGTTGGTGATTTATTTGAAATGCATGCTATCAAATGCTAAATTTCTGCATTTGTTGCTCGTCGCATGCTATACCCAGACCTAGTCCTTTTTGTTTTTCCACATATTTTGGTTTGTTTTCTGGCTATTTTTACTCTATCCATCTAATTGTAGGTTATGTTCCATTTTCAGTGCGCACACCCTGAGAGTAAACTACCAAATTTGTCATGTGGAGTTCTTATTTAAATCATCTTTTATTTGCATTTCTGTTGCGTGTGTGTTTTTGGGTGTAGCTTTGGTTCGGATTAAAGGGATATCCGAACAGTTAGGGGAATGCCATCATGGAAAGGTCGGTCATTCAAAGGACAAGAGTATGGTGTACTTTTGGTTAAAGGGAAGCGTGACTTGATGGATTGCGTTTTAAAGCAAGTTTCTATGTGTTGCTACTTGTGGCCCTCTTAGGGGGTTTCACGTGGCCGTTCTTAGCATTTATCCATTCCAGACGTGTTCTCTGTTTCACTGCACTCTTTGTTTGTTTGTTCCCCTTTCACTGGCCCAGCCTTCACTCTAATACTATGATTGCTTACAAGAAAACCAGCCAGGGCAGAACCCTGCTGCTTTCAGTCTTCCTCGGAGCCTGACTTCTCAGCCCTTTGCACTGAACTTTTAGCTGCAGACCCCAATGACAGGAGTACTAACCAGACAGAAATGAGATTTTTACTCTCTTTATATGCTTTTGAAGTCTTATTTTTTTTTTCCCTGTTCGGCCCTGTGTTTCCTTTTATATTCCAAGGGCTGGCCCGACACTTGTCAAGTGCCGTATGTCCATGTGTCATGTTGACCCGTATTAAACACGACGTTGTTTCAAAAGATGTCCGTGTTGCCACGTGAGAGTGAACATGGAGACCTGTTTTCTGATGGGCTGGGCTTAGTTATAAAGCATCACCTGTATTGTCATGTTGGGAATAATTAAACTAGAGACCCAGCAGAGCAGATGAGAACCTGACTGAAAGTTGGGGAAAAGCAGCCTGGGCTTAGCCTCGTCCCACGTGCTGAAGGATTCTTATTGCTCTCTGCCTCAAATGTAAGCGAGTAACTAAAGTCACTGACTGAAAGGTGACTCTAACCACTGAAATGACCCACTTCCTGGCCCTGGTGTTCATTTGCTCTCCCATGTATCTCTCTCTGCATCTTAGTCTCTGTGTTTTCCAGTCCGCAGTCTTGTTCATTTTACGGTCTGTAGCCCCACTCAGGGTACAGTGTGACAAGCTGGAACACTCTTTCCTGGACCATACTCCTTTAGGTTCTTTCACTGCCCAATGACTATGAACCACAATGGGAACGTGGCAAAAAATGTCAAATTGAAAGCAGCCTTGGGCACTTGTGCATCACTGAGCATATCGGGGTTTCTGGTCAAACAGCGTATGGTATTTCCTATTTATTTGTACTATGAAGTATTTTACGACCCAATTTGAAGACAATGTTTTGCATAATTGCAAACTTTGTATACAGAATCATGTGTTGTATATTACAGTGTTGAAATTATGGCTAGATTATTCCTCCATGTTCATGTTTTGAGATGTTGATTGCTGTCATTTGTGAATTATTTATTGTGGTGTGTGTGGGGGGGGTCATCTTTAGAATCATTAATATTAAAATCTTTTTGTAGAGTTCAGATTAAACGTGTGAGGAGTTTAAAAACCTCATGGGTTGCCTAAGAATTTCAGCATTCATCTTGATTGAGGAATTTATTAAAAGCCAAACTGGAGCATGCCGTGGTGACACATTCATACAGTGACAGGCAGGTTTATGAATTCTGTTTTTGCTATTTGATGGGGGGGGGTTTATGAATACCTTTGCACCTTTGTCTCCCAGGAGATTAAACCTGCAGATTTGGGCAGGTTTGCTGAATCTTGCAGTGCATTTGTTTTATTCAGCCAACAGCCTACTTTATGGCAATGGGCAATCTTTGTAGAGTTTCTTGTAGAAGATGCTCATTCTGTGATTTACCAGCTTAGGTTTAACTCGGCTCTTTAACACACGTGGTAATTCACCCAACACAATTTCGGAAGTTAAAGCCACGGCATCAGCTATTGGGCACTTCCTGTTTTCCCTGTGCTTCGAACACAGCTATAGTTCGTATTTGGTTCTTATTTGCTGTTAGTGCCAGTCCACTGTTTGTGTAATCAGTAATGTGTTCACAGCTTCTGCATTCAGGTCCTTGTTTTGGAAATTCTGTAATGTGAGCTTGGCTTTTCTAGCTGAGATATTCTAATGAAATTAATCTCATCCGTAGCCCACTTGGGTGAACTATTTTGGGGGAAAATGTATTGCTCTTTTAATCTCTTGAATGTTTCTTAAACACTAAGAAATACAATTTAAAGAAGTACAAACTACTTTTGACAAAAAGCTTAGTGTGTGAAGGCATGCTTTGCGAGCAAACTTGCGTTGCATGTTTGTTCTGTAATAATGATATTGCATTTAGCTAACAAATAACTTGGCTATTGACTTATTGCCAGAGTCAGTTCTCTCTTATTTGGCATTAAGCTCGGTGATGTTTCACAGACTTTAAATAGGTCTAATGGTCATTATTTCTTTTTTTTATTACATGCAAGTACAAACAATGCTAATTTTCATTTAATTTGACTTCTAACTTTAGCAGAATTAAAAGGCTGTAACTCCATGTTCTGATGCTCACTCTCCCCCAATGGTCTCATTAATTAATGATTAGTTAATTAATATTCTTTGAGTCCTTGTCTTTCCTTCCCAATGATGAACAATGACTCAACTCAGCATATGACATTCACGATTGTCCGTCCGTCCGTCCATCCATCCATCCATCTTCTTAAGCCGCTTATCCGTAAGGGTTGCGGGGAAACTGGAGCCAATCCCAGCCGACTTTGGGCGAAAGGCGGGGTACACCCTGGGCAGGTCGCCAATCCACTGCAGGGCCAACACAGAGACAAACACCCGCCCACATTTATGGGCAATTTAGAGTAGTCGATTGACCTATCCTGTATGTCTTTAGAATGTGGGAGGAAACCGACACAGGCACAGGGAGAACATGCAAACCCCACACAGAAAGGGCCCTGTCGGCAGCAAGGACTGAACTCAGAACCTTCTCACTGTGAGGCAGACATGCTAACCACTCAGCCACCGTGCCACCTCCATTCAAGATCATACCATAGCATTTTTCGTGGGACGTTTTGCTTAAAGTTTATCACTTATTGCAGCTTTGGCTTTTATAAGGTACTGCATATTAAAATGTGGAGTGAATTTGAAAGTGTGCTGTTTTCTGTGAAGATGCATTTCAGGGAAATTGATGTACTGTATGTTTTTACTGCCGTTGTGTTCAAATTGGGATTGATGAGCAGTTTTTTTTTTTTTTTTTTTTTTTTTTGGTGGAATAATGTCTTCAGGTGCTCGTGTTTGCCTTCCCATCCATTTTATTTTATGGCAGTAGTACCTTTTGATACCTCATTTTAGCATTTGAACGGGCACAGTGTCTGTCCTCCAGGGACACAACAGAATTGTTAGTTTAATATGGCCGTCTTGTAACATCAGCCCTATGCTCTGTCTCCATTATCACTTAACAGTAGCTTGCAGTACGAGTTTGTGCCGGGTTTTGTGATGGGGGACCACTGAAGCCACCATAGTGTCACACGTTTGTGATGGAGAGAGAAAGAAGGTTAATTGTATGTGAGTCTTCCACAGTAACATCCTATCCAGGGGTCTCCTGCCTTCAGCACTCTTCCTCCTCATGCGTGGTCATGGTTTATTTATTTATTTATTTTCTCTCTGCAACACTTTGCAATGAATTGCCTGTAATATGTCCTGCGTTAAATTATATTTGTGTACCATTCCAACTGTGTATGATTCATTATATTCACCAAAACATTATACTACAGCCCTACTATTAATGACTAACTTGTGTTCTTGGGGTACTGAGGCCCCCCCCCCCCCACTTTATTATCATGTGATGGCTACTTCTTTTTCACTGACTTTTCCTCAGAATAGCTGCAGGTTTCCATTCCAGGGCCGCAGTTTGACAGCCCATAGGTCAGGGTGCCGCTCTGTCTCCACTGCAGGTTGCAGCACTTCCACTGTGTATAGGCAGGGCGGCGATCTATGGGCCCATGTGGAGTACTCGTGATCACACCAAAAGTCACCAAAACTGACATCTCATTGAAATTGTCTCTTATTTAGTGTAAATGTAAAACAGGCCTGGAGAATTAACTTCCTCCTCCCATCACGTGCAGGGAAAGGAAGTGAGATTTAATAAAGATTAGCAGGATTGAAAGCAGCCTGGCAAATTCACCCTGAATGTTGAATGCACCCCATGACAGAGGCCCACCAGAAAGGTCAAATGCGGCTGCTCAACAGTGTGACTGCGGCGAGGTGCACCAGCAGGTTACTAATTGATGACTCCTACCGCTCCCCCTCCAGGTGCCTGCTGGAAATTTAGGCCTGTGATCTGTACGGGCTGGCCACGTGGAGGAGTGTTGATGGGCCAGTCACACCAGCTCTGGTTTTAGAGGTCATCTGGGGGACACAGGCTAAGTTGTAACACCATTACTGTGCTGAAGCAAGCTTGTGAGAATTCTGCGAGTTCTGGCCACGTGTCTTTTAAAGGCAGAGATGCAAAGTACTGTTCTACCATGTATGTTCATTTTTTGTAGCGTGCTTATTAGAAAAGCTGTGAACCCAGATATGTATGTGGACTTTGCGTGTCATTTGAGCACTTTACCGAAATGTTAGTTTTTGCGTTTAGCATAAATGCTAAACATTAATCAATATAAGAAGCAATTAAAATGCATCAACAAGGCCTTCCTTTTCAATCTGGAGCATTTGAATTAATTAGTACTGAGTTAGTGCCTAAGGAGCGGTTCATATCCGTGTAATTAGCGCAGTGATTCCTCTCTCTGCTCATGCTCGGTAAGGACACAAATCCCCCCCCCCCCCCCCCACCCCCCCCCCCCCCCCCCCCCCCCCCCCGCGCCCCCGCCCCCCCGGCCGCCCCACCCCCCCCACCCCCGCCCGTCTCCCCGCGCCCCCCGCC
>JAACJT020000002.1:1825082-1839363 GCA_009936485.2 Gymnarchus niloticus | reverse complement strand
TCCTGAGTTACATCCAGAAAACAGAGCATTGCAATAGTCCAATCTAGAGCTGATAAAAGCATGAGTTAGCTTCTCAGTATCATCGAAGGACAACATTTTCCATTTATTTGAGAGCTCATGTTTATTTTTAGTTTAGTTACAGTCCTAATTAGGTTAATGATAATAGAACTAGTTTGGCAGGCTTGTAGTTAACTATAGCAATCTTAAATATGCATATGATATCCATTTTGACTGATTGATGGGTTTGTTTGTCTCCTGTCTTTTAGGAGAAATCACAGTCTTGTGCCATCTGTAACAGAGGGTTACGGTTCATAATTCCACAGTGTGAGGACCAGCTTCGACATAAAGGGTTAACTGGACATTCCTAAAAAGGGAGAGAAGTAGTTAAAGGTCATAAAGAAAAGGTTTTAATCCATTAAGGAGAGGAAAAGGTTAAAACGACAAGGCCATTGCACTTGAGGTCAGCTGACACTTTCACTATGCAAAGTCTGCTGTTTATCTGCTCCACTTGTTATACATAGGTACAACAAACGATCTCACACAATGTCTTGAGATTTTTTTCTTAGAACATCTGGCACAATTCAGATTTTAATGATTTCAGGACAGATTTGACACAGCACCTCTTCCAAGGACTGCATGCCTGGTCTGTGCACTGCATTATAAAAACCTTAAAAAAATGTTACCATTATCTATTCAAATGTTGTGGATTCATTGCCTGGCCTGAACAGCATGTCAAAATACACTTCCAGTTATAATTGGAGACTTAGTGTCATGTCACTAGAGGGAGCTTGTTCTCTAAATATTTGGTAAAGTCATCACTATCTGCCTTAAATACTTTGGCACAGTGGGTTGATGGGTGGGTCCAAGTTGAGTGTCAGCCTGTGCTTTGTGTGTGTGTGTGTGTGTGTGTGTTGCATATTCTCCCCAACCAGTGGGAGTTTGATCTTGAACCCAAAAGACATTTGGCTAGGCTAACTTGTGTCTCTAAATTGGATAGAGTGAATGCATAGGTATGAATTAAACAGTTATGTAAATGCCAGTAATTTGTACGGTACTGGACTGACCTGCCAGCAATTCTGACCTCTCCCCAATGGAGAATGTGTGGAGAATTTTGAAACGAAAAATGCAACTGTGATGTGTATGCAGGAAGAATGGGACAAAATAACACCTGAAATGCTTCATCACTTGGTATCGTCAGTACCAAAACATCTTTTAAGTGTTGTGAGGAGTGGTAACATTAAAAAGAAGTAAAAGCTTTACTGTCCCAACTCTTTTTGTAATGTTTTTCAGGCCTGAAATGCAGGAATGGATGTATATTGTGATGATCTGGGGATGCTATGCCCCCCTGATCACCCGATCCTCAGCGCCAGAGCCCATGGCGCCCCTTAATTGGGGCCTGCATTCCACACAACTGGGGTGGAATGTGAGAAGAGCCACAGCTGGCACCCGTTGCCGTTTAGCTCCTTCGGGGCATAAAGCAGCCAGGGAGGGGAAGAGGGGTAAATTTAAGAATCAGTGTGTTTTTTATTTCCATTTTCTATACTGTCCCACCTTTTTCTGATTTGGGGTTGTAATAATTTCTGGAACCACAGACGGTACTATGCATTGGTAATGGTGGTATCAGAGCATTAATAATGGCTAAACCATCACATTTCAGTCAATTATTAGAAGTGCTCTCATGTTCATATATTCGGAATATTTTTTGTATATACATGGACAAAAACATGAATTAAATCTGGGATGTAATGAAGCATCTTAGAATTAATTGTAGAAATCATTCTAAAGAGTTTTAATGTTAATTTCTTTTTTGTGCCATAAACTTGGACAAAACTCTAATTATTACATAAAAATTTTACTCACATTTGACCATTTTCCTAGTCTGAGAGCACTGGGCAGTGTGTAGCGCTGAGGGTCATAGATCTGTCCCCATATCTCAAAGGCTGTGGGTTTAAATCTCACGTCTGGCTGAGTAATGATATCAGTGGTAGGCCCTTGAAATTGGACAGCATTTATGGGAGGTAATTTGAAAGCACTCCTTTGTACTTAGGCTGATTTTATTTGATTCCCGGCTGGATTTGGATATACTAACTGGTATTAATGGTGACACCTGTAATATTCAACAACATAATTCCTCTTATGGACAATCCATCTTTTTATTGTCTGTTAGAAGCAAACACATAGGGTGAATGTGGTTCATTTAGCCTTTCGTTAAATAAAAGTTGAATTAGGTGGGTGGAAACCCATTCACCATCAGTCCTGCTTTGCCTTTGGATTACATTTCTCATTATCTAGGAAGGATGGCCATTGTTATCTTACAGCTGGTCCTGTTGAGAATAGTGTGCTTTTGGGTAACTTATTGTTATGGGTGGAGAACCAGGGATGACACACAACTACAAGATATTGTATTTCTTAGGCTGCTTTCACTCTACTCTGGTAATGTTCATCAATAATTAGCACCTCATAGTTCTCTGCCCATAACTGGGAGAGCATGGAGTGGTTTCTTAACTGGGAGAGGATGGAGTGGTTCCTTAACTGGGAGAGGATGGAGTGGTTCCTTCACTGGGAGAGGATGGAGTGGTTTCTTAACTGGGAGAGGATGGAGTGGTTCCTTCACTGGGAGAGGATGGAGTGGTTTCTTAACTGGGAGAGGATGGAGTGGTTCCTTAACTGGGAGAACATGAAGTGGTGATGGCTGGGTGGGTTGTGGAGCTAGTAGGCCTGAAACCCTGCAAGGTGATATCCTGTTTTTTCATGTAGCAGGAAAGATCTGCATCTTCTTGAATGATACTTGAAACAGAAAAGTACTCGTCACAGCCCCCCCATGTTCCAGTGATTACATGTGTCTGGGATTATGTGAATTACAGAACACTTCTTTTTTTTTGTAAAGCTCGTCATTCAAGACATTTGCAGTTTTTCTCTTTTTTTTTTACTTTTCTGCTTAAAGGCTAAATAAGGCATGATCAGGCTAATTGTATTTGTTTTTCTAGATGAGTATGACAGTACACGAATGCCACATTTACACGTTATTAGTTAAATAAGCAACATTAACCTCTTCCTGTGGTTGCTTCAGCTGAAAAAATATTCTCATGCTAATTCTATTACACCACTCACCGTATTGCAGACTATTATTAGTTGCAAAATACAAAAATTAAAGCATTTTCTATTAAGATTCATGGTTACTGACAAAATCTCCATCAAAACAGAAAGAGTATATGATTGGATTGTGTCTTTTACTATTTCAGGTTACAGCACAATTATTTACTGTAAATCAATTTGTGCACAATTTTTTTTTTAAGTCTGTTGACATAGCATGTGCCTGATCATGGAAGATTGTTAGAGAACGGTCTCGTTTGTCAGGAAAGATTTCTGGTTTGGAGCAGAGCCAAAGATTTCGCTTCACTAATTAGCGCTGATCTATCAAGCAAAATGTTGTAACTAAAAATGGCTTGACTGACAGAAGAAATTATAGTGGAATGTAGTCATTGCTCTTTATGTGCAACTGCTGATAGATTCACGTTTGTTTATGAATAATCTTAACTTAGATGATTTTCTTCATTCTCATACATGTTTATGAGGTCATTATAGGTACATTCTCCACACCGTACAATCTGTATGTTTATGAACATATTGTCAGCTATACACTTAAATATAGTTTAATATAATTCTGTTTCCTGTGCCTTTAAGTAATTTTCATTGTGTTGTAGGTGGACATTAAAGTTGAAGATATCAATCAAATAATTCTGTGATTTGTTAGCATGCAGAATCTAAACACGCTGATGTTCGGTTGGCAAAGATACGAGTGTATTGTTTGTTTTGGCAGGCAGGAATGTGCTCTACTTGTGGTGCCATTTGTTATATATCATCTGGGGAAAATTAAATTTTCCCCAGCCATCTGTTATGACGTTGATGGGCGTCTCATGCTTTTCTTCTCTTGCTTGTGGTTGCAGATTTCTGTCGCTTTTCACTTTCTGCACATTTTGGACCTTGCTTACTAGAAAAATGCCATCCCTAAGAGCTCACACCCACCATTTTCACAAGTTTAAGCCTACGACCACAGAGAGGCACAAAACAGAAACTGGATTAGTGGGAGGTTCATATGTGATATGGGGGGCAGTGGCTGGTTTGACAATAATTGTAATTTCACGGGTTTTTTTACCCTGCGTACTGCTCAGATTCAGATCCTAACACCAGCATCAGAATGTTTGAGTCCTCCCTGCCATCTTTGCAGCTGTTCAATCATCATTGTGTTTCACTCACACTCAGACTAGGTTTAATCACTAGGTATTGCACACAGGCGTCCATCCCTCCATGTTCCAATCGCTTCTCTCTTGCTTAGATACAGAAGCACAGCAAATAAATTGACAGGGATGACGATCATCTTTTAACCAATAGGTGGCACTGTGGCACTATGTCTCACAGTCTACTGGTATATATTTTTGTTATGAATCCAGAAATTCATCATTTTATAAAAGACAGATTTTGGTATGTTTACTTGGCATGTTTATGGCAAAAGTGATGGTGAAATGCTTTGTGTTTTTCTCTTTCTCTTTTAAACAGGTCAAACCAATGTCTCCTATATGACCACACCTTGTTTCTTTAATTAAATCTGTCAGACTGCCTCACTTGTACGTACATTTTGACTGCTTGAGTCCATCAATAATAATGCTTTCTCATTCATAGAGTGATTAATACATCTCCAGCTGGTCCCAACCTTTTGTATGAGTCTTATTTGTTTTCTTTATGGCATAGCTGTCAGGCAAGTGAAGTAGAAAATGAGGATAATTAAGCACCAAGGCATTTCCATCCATCCATCCATCCATCCCCCCCACTATCCATTACAAGGCCACAGAGAGCAAAGCCTGATGCATGGTCTCCCTGGAGGGGATGCCCTGGTATTTCCTTTAAAATGGAACCCCACCCCATTTTGGCTTCTGATCCCCAATTTGCTTGAAACCCATGGTGCCATGAAAAGATTCCTATACAGAGGACAAAAAGCTCTAAGTAAATGGTATCAAACTGCCACCTACAGGCAAGGTAACAAAGTATGAAAATTCTCATTTTGTGGCACAAGAATAATACTGTGCATATATTTCTGAATCTATAGTAAATCTGAACATATGATCTGATTCCTGCAAATCTACCATGACTTGCTGTACTCTGATGTTCTGGCATTATTTCCTGCTTGGTTTGTTTGTTGTAGCAGGATGAATCAGACATTACTGTTAAAATATCCTACATAGATTTACAGTGACAGCATAACAAACAATGTGCAAAAGGTATGCTGATTTTGTATGCTCTCTCTTGTTTGAGTAGGATTCCTCCCACTGTCCACAGGCTAGTAACTTAAGTTGAATTGGTGACACTTGATTGCCTATAGTTTGTGTGAGTGTCCCATGGCTGACTTCCTACTCAGCTTTCACCAAGTGTTTGTAATGCTTGTGCCATAATAGTTTTTCCTACCTTTCTGGCAATGCTTTCAACTCAGTTTTCTGCTGAGCTGCCCCAGTGTGGTAATGACAATTGGACATGGGAGATAAAGGGTGACAGTCAGAAGAGAGTTGCATTCAAACTCAGAGATGAATGCCTGAGAATATGGGCATTACACCTAGAGCTCTATGACGCGAGAGGTCCTTCTGTTACAGCTGCTGAACAATGACATTATAACATCGCTAAAGATATAAAAGTAATGGTTGGGCTGTTCAGTATTTTCTTAAACTCTGAGTTTTTATACAAGCAATGGTTTGCTCTGTGATGGGATATTTCCCTAGAGGGTACCTACTCAGAGATTAAAAAAGTCTGCTGTTTGCATAAATCCTTAAGGAATAATGTGGCAGGTTTCACTTGGGCCTGGTATATTTAGACAACCACTTTGTGACAACAGCTTTCCTGAAGTGATGTCTGTTGTGTCTATTGGTTCATTTATCTCCTTTGGATTTTAACATATAATTTTCCTTGTAGTGCTTTATTGCAGCTTGCTCTTTTTTGGGCAAAACATAAAAATATTTATAGGAAAAATAATCTATTTTTGTAGATCTGTAGTGATTGCTTTGAGATGCTGGCTTGAACTACAGCAGACTGAAAATTCCAAACCAGAATTGCATTGCAGCCCTAAAAGCCATCAAACAGTCAAAATTATAAGAATGTCCAGGGCTATTCCACGAGTACAAAGAGGGATTTAATAACATAAAACAAAAGCAAGAAAAGAACCACTGGGCTCTGCTCTGAACACCAACAAAGACTAGGACACAGACAGGCAAACTAGGGGCATTAACAGTCAGAACTAGCAGCACACAAGTATGACAAGAAACAGGAACAAGAGTGGCACTGATGCTAACAAATGCATAGTAAAGACAAGAGGAGAGACATGGCCTTAAATAAAATGAGACACAGGTGGAACACATGAGGGCAATCAGGGCAAGGGCAACTGGCAAACAACAAGGAAACATAATGGGCAAACACAAAACTCTGGTCAGTATTCCGGGGATGCGGATCTGACACTTAAGGCTGTTCAGGGCTGTTTTACACTGCAGTATGTTTCCACACAAAGTCATAAACAGTATTCATCCATGTTTCATGGATTCATCACTTCTCTAGAGCCCAGAGTATTATCAGCACCATTATAACAAATTCTGAATCGCCTAGACTGATCACTACACATACAGTTTTTGACTTGTAAATCTGGAAATACTTGACTTGGTTTTTCAGGCTATCCAAGCCCAGCTGACCTGCTTCCTGCATCCCCAGTCTAGACAGGTGCAAGTACTTTGTCACTTACACAAGGACTGCCTTGAGTCAGTGCTAAAGAAACATGCTGACACACTTGGCCCAGGCTAACAGTCATTGTAGTACCATACCTGTCAAATAGCATCTGTCACAGCTGAGTGAAAACTTAATTTAAGGAATGTGTGATGGGTGTATGAATTTCAGAAAAAAAAAATCATCATAAAGGACACGGCTCATAAGACACTGAGACAGAAGTAGGTGAAAAGGATTAGGGATTTGCCCAAAGCAAAACTGTAACTGTAACAAAGACAAACCGTTCAAATGATAAACCAATGTTACATCTCGCTGTTATGAGGGAGCACATACGTTTTGCCTTTTAAAAGATAAAAAAAGGAAAAGGGACACAAATAACCAACATTGTAAAACAGTGAATTTCTCACCAAGGTGCATTTACAATTAAACACAAGAAAGTGCAGCAACACCAACAAGAACTTCAGGGGGGTATTCCACAAAGCGAGCTAACCTCATAAGCCAGGGTTATTTCAACAATCTTGGCTAACTTTCCACAAATTCGGCTCCACAAACAAGGCTAACGTTTAGCGCCACTTAGTTACTATGGCAACATATGCTTTTGGACAAGCCTGCTCCGTATGAGGCTAGTTGTAAAGCTTATCTTAGCTTTATGAATACGATTGGACAAGCCGTGTGACGTCTCACAGCACGTCATTCCGTGGAGCTGGGAATATTCCGCCGCTGTTCTCTCAATAATTAGTGATTTCATGCAGGCGACTTCAGCTGCTCAGACTGTATAAAATGAAAACAAATGCATTAAAGTGTTTTACATGAACAAGCATGGCGTGCCCGTTTATTTATAATCCAGTTGATGACGGAGCGTAGATCATTCGTAGAGTTTTCAGGCCACAGGTCCCATAAATGTTTCGGCCCAGGATAAAGTAGATCCCTTGGATTTTCCGATAAATGTTTATAACGAGCGCTATAGATTTAGTGGACGCAGTATTGAATATTTGTGTAAATTACTGAAACCTTACATTTCTAATCACACGTCGCTCTAAAGCCCTTACAGTTTCACAGTCTTTGCGTATCGCTCCGTGTTTCTTTGCCAGTGGCTCATTTCTTTACAGTGTTAGGGATGCAGAACATCTACGCAAAGCTACAATGTGCTGTGAAATTAGAACGGTTCGCGTTGTTCTAAAGCACTTTCTAAATACATTCATCAACTTTCCGGGTCACCGAGGCATTCTTGGCATCAAGGAAACTTTCTTTGGAGATGATGGTGCTGAATCTATGAACGTCCAATCGTTTACCACACATTAATCATAAACCGATCAGCAATTTGGATCACTAACTACATTCAATTTGCCAGGCTTTCCAAACGTCATTGGAGCCATAGAGTGCACCCATGTCAGAATAAGGGATCCAGCAGGTTCCACAGAGCCTGATTATGTAAACCGCACATCTTTCCACCGTATTAAGGTAGAGGTAAGTACTAATAATACCTTACGTTAAGTACATCTAAGGTAAAGTGGTCGTCAAACAATAAATCTTGTCATTATTACCATCTCCCAAAATGTATTATATGGTATGCAATGCAATTTGAGTTTTTAAATTAATTCTGTAAAAATGTAGCTCCAACTAGATTTACCCTTACCATTTTGAAGAATGTTTTTGTATTTAAACTTCACTTGCTGCCAGGACCTTTTAACCCCACTCGTGTTGCTCCTAAACCAAACATTTTAATACTTACCCTTAGATATATCAGTTTTTGTCTCAGGTAGAGACAAATTTGCATGCTGTCCTTAACTGTTTCACAAATGTGTTAAAAAGTAGCCTTAAAAGTACCTTACGATTGTGATTAGAATACATGTATATCAATGAAAATGTCGTTTATTATTGTAACTATACCTTTGAAAAACTAAAAACTGTTCTAATAAATCTTTAGCTGATTAATACATAACTCCTTAATCCTAAGGTTACTTAAATTACGTTCTTACGCATTTAGCCTGTCGGCAATTTTCTGCCAAACAGCCTCACGAGCTTTGTTTATGGCTGTAGTGTTACCTTTATTAATTATGATATCTTTATATTCTTCATAGACTTGTATTAATAATTCTCGCTCTGACTGCGGAAGGAATGCGGCGCTTTCTTTCCCTTCTATTCTCCATCTGACATCGATTATGAGGGCTGCCTCGTATCGCGTGGACGCGCATGAGCCTCGCTTGCCAAAGCCTGTCTTGAATTAGTGGGAATGAAATACACCTGAATTTTGTTCGTGGAACCCATTGAGGCTGAAGTGGACTTTTAGGCTCACTTAAGCGAGGTTATTTCACATAAACCTCGATTTTATAAGCTTGCTTCGTGGAATATCCCCCAGGAGTGGCCTAGGCCAAAACAACAAACAAAACAGGTCACTAAATAGGTGCATAAAACCTACATACCCTAAACCAAAAGAACATCCAAAATAAGGCAAACTCTAACGCAACTCCCTAACTAGCCAAAAACACAATCCAAACAGATTTAAAAGCAAAAGGCAGCCACACTCTACTCTTGGTGTATACAGAATTAAAAGGGAACATAAATACACAAATAATACGACTAAACCAAATCACAATCCAAAAAGGGGATAGCCAGCCCAAACAACCATCAAAGTTTAACCACACTATATCAAAAGTACAAACACAAAACAACCTCACCCAGCTGCAGGAAAATGATCCTTCTATTCATCTATTCATCATATCATCAGGGCCCAGAACAAGGCAGAGGTGGTGTTCATTTCATCAGGCAGCAGAAGGTCGGGCGTCTTGTCAGCCAGGCAGAAGGCAGGTGTAAATACCTGACACTGGATCCCTAGAGCATGGAACCTAAGAAAATACAGCCACAAACCCCCAGACCATAACACTAAAGTAGAGGAAAAAATGGGAAAAATAGAAAAATTAAGCATATTTAACAAAAAAGAAGAACAAAGGAGACTACGATCAGCTCTATGGCAAAGAATCAGACGGCAAGCTCCAACAATCCCACCTTGTCTGTTAAGCCTCTCTGGCAGAATGATGCACTTTCATTGTAGGCCAAAACAAGACTGCCCCTCAGATATTACATTGTGGTGTCCAGAACCATTAAAAATTAAAGGGAAAACAAGACATGCAAAATGTCTATTATAGCAAAAAAAAACTTGTGACACTGCACATAAGCCACCTGCTGCAGGCTAGGGCTAACAACGGGTGTACTCCCTAAGCCTGGCTTGGCAGGAGTGCATTCAATGATACCTATTTCTTTAAGGGGAGATTTGCCAAAGGCAATGGGTAGTCAGGTTAAGAGGTATTTTTTTTCTTTTTCTTTGAAGAGTGTTTGAGGAATGAACTATCAAGAGAGAATTGTTAAATTCTTTGTTTCTTGTGTGAAATTCTGTGATTGTTTGGTGTGGTGTATACTGTGAAATTGTGTTTTTGTCAAATCAACCATGGACTCACTCCATCTTTCTTAACAGGAACAAGTCACCAATCAAGCCAGCATTTTACTTTTCCATTGAGCTGTCACACACTAGTAAGACTGTTTCAATCATCATGAATAGATCGCATCAGGACAGCAACAGGAATAGCTTTTGTGTGTTCGTTTTGGTCTGGTTACTGTCTGCCACATGTATTTGTATTTTTGTAAGTATTATTTGTCAGTTCTTGTTCTTGTATATATTCTAGCACTTTTGTTTACTGGAAAATACCTGCACATAGTGTTGTCTGTTGGTTAGCTGAGAGTTTTGTAAAATTAGTATTAAGATTCTTGTCAGTTTTAAACACACTCACCACAGCGTTATACAAGTGTCTTTGCATATGTAAATTTTGCTCTGTTTGTTTAGGTTCATAAGTTTGTGTGGGATGAAGTATTCTTTGGTGTGCATTAGGACTGGGTCTGACACACGTCCAGCCATATCAGGAACATCAGGTTTCTATTTCCTGGAGCCAGGACGTCCCTCCTTGGATCCTTCAGCAGAACTCCAGTACTCATGCTGGCTAAAACAATCTTTTTCTATAAGGGCCCCCATTCTCACAATGGCCCTCATTTATCAGTCTAACGTAGAAACCAATGCAGATCCGAATGTAGAAATCATCATACGACATTGTTCACGTATGATTCATGAAATGTTCGTATCTCGCCAATCACAGCATATAAATGATCGGGCATTGATAAATGTGGCGACTGAAAATGATCGTCATTTAAACATCACTCCCCTATTTATTCTCGCTTTAGATGCCTCGCCCCTAGAGTTTATGACATGGAGAAAGAAAATACGGCAAATTAGAGAAACTATTCCAACTTAAGATTTTTTAATTAATGTTTTTTAACCTTTATTAAACATTTTCAGATAAAAAAGGCATTATCTCTTCACAACATGCTTAACAAAAATTCCAATCAGTATATGAAATAAATAAAGATTAAATGCATCTAGAATTAAATTTAAAGGAGGTTTAATTAATATATAACTCAAGTAACTTAGAGAGTTTTAAGGAACTCTTTTTTTTCAGTTTTTTTAAGGATTGATTTTTTTAAAAATCATTATTAAATGCCAAAGAACTTGGAGCAGCTTTAAAAAACCTCCATTTTTTGTATACAATATTTACCCAATCTGCCCAGCGTGTACCCCGCCTCTCACTCAAAGTCACCTGGGATTGGCTCCAGCTTCCCCGCGACCCTGACGGATAAGCGGTATAGGTGATGGACAGATGGATATTTACCCCTAAACAAAGTATTATTACACAAAAATTTCAAACACTTAACAATATGATATATTTCGACTTGGAAATAGACACGTTAACGTTGCAAGTGCAATTGAACCATTTGGTTCTATTTGGCAGCCTTAATGAAAACAAAACTTAACCACTCTTCACTCTCCATTAAAAAATCCATGCGGTCTCGAAATACCCTCTCGTGTCTTACGGATGCACAGAGGTCTTCTAGAAAAGCCAGATCTGCCATTGCAGAGATTTGAAGACTGTCAAGGTACTTGTTTAAATAGGTGACTGAATTAGCATCTAAGCGATCACATTGCAAATTGCTTACACTACCCATTGCTTTTAATTGTATAATCTGAATTTGTTGTAATTGTCACCAGTAGCCAAAATCTAAAAAGGAACGAGAAATTAATTGTGCACCCAAAACTGTTAACCCTGGTAATTGCAATCAATTTGAAAATACCTATTTATGTTATATATGACACATACTGTAGTCAATGCAGGCTTTACAAAATATATTTTGCCATAGGCTACGTATTTATAAGTCTGAGTATATGATAAATCGCCGATTCCAACAGATTTGCTATGCTGCATGCCGGACCACAAAGAATCGAAAACTTGCGTACATGAGGTGAGACTTGACGTGAGATTTGATCGTAGCCTCCGCTCATATCCACATTGATAAATGCCAACCTTTACGTGGAAATGACCACATGATAACTTTTCTGTCGTATGTTTGTTTCATAAATGAGGGCCAATATCTGTTGCAGGTTATCTGGGTATTGCCATGGTCCAAGATATTCAGCGCTATCTCATCGTCTGCCACTCGGTAAACCTATGCTAAGCCCCTTACGTTTTTCTTCCAGCCTCTGCATATGCCCATGTAGCTGTTCTCCCAACTCTGCCTTAAACCCTGGTGACAAAAATGCCTCTGAAAATGCTACCTTAAACTCCCACCAGGTTTTGATGGCGTGACATTCAGCCTTCCACCAGTGGTGGGTGGATCCATGAAACACTGTGTAATGCATAACCAGCACCACAGTATCAGACAGATGATGAATTGACAAAAACTCTTCACAGGCCTCTATGAAAGAGAGTGGGCCACCATTGGCAGGATGAAGCTCTGGAAACAGTGGCTTGATTGGCAGAAACACAGACTGAGCTCAGAACAGAGAAAGGCCCTCCAGCAATGATTGTTCAGTACCACTATGACCATTCAGTGTACTAGTTAGCTGAAAGTGACTCAGCGCTTTTTTCCACTGCTCATCCCTACACTTTAAACAATCCACAATTGCCTTTTCCATCTCCAGCAGTATCTCCTCAGCTTGTTCTATATTTACCAACGGGGCAGCTACATCATGAAGAGACTCAGCTGCTTCTCATTCCGACACCAAAGGATCCCCTGATTCTGGGGCACCCCTGACTCAGTCTGCATGACCCACTTACTTCCTGGAAATAAGGGGAATTTCTGGTATGACTATCATGGTATCATTCCAACTGCTTGGGCCTTCCCTGTCATGCCACCTCCATTGCAAGCTCAAATGCAACCCTGATGGATTTAATTCATCCAGAGTATCAATTAAATGTCTTTGGTAAAGTTAAAGCAGCTGCTCTCCCACCACATTGATCTTGAGGCTGTGCCATTGACCAGGATCTCTTCTTTATGAAGTTTTTTATCCACTGTCCCTACTGGAGTACATTGAGAAGGCACTTGCCCTGGGAATCATTCTGTCTACATCTCCTACTGCTACAGGTGTTTTCTTTAAAAAGAAGGATAGCAAAGTTTAGCACAGCGTAGATTATTGGGCTCCTTACAACACAAAAGTCAAGTTGTGGTATCCTCATCCCCTGATACCTGCTGCTTTATAACAAGTCCAAAAAGCTATAATCTTCACGAAGTTAGACCTCCTGTAGAGTCTATAATCTCATCTGGATTTATGATGGTGATGAGAGGAAGACTGCATTTATCACCACTAGGGGCACTATGAGTGTCTAATGGTATTGACTTGCTAATGTCATCTCAGTTTTTCGGTCTTTCATGAATGAGATATTGAGGCATCCTAAATAAGTTTCTGCTTGTGTATATTGATGATCTGTTAACTTATTACCCTGACTGAGCACATGATTCGTGTAGGTGGCTAAAAGTTCTGTGAAGACTTAAATAAAATAAGGTTTCTGCTGTCAGCCACTGAACTGAACCCAAATCGGTCAGGGACCTGCTGCATTTCCCCGGCTTTGTAAATATTTACTGAAAATCTATCTGGTATTTCGGCATGATTGCTGCCACATTGACCTCTACACATGGCTACCACAAGGATCATGTGGAATGACTCCAGACATGCTGGATTTTAGCAACTTAAAGGTTTTCACCTCGGCATTCATTCTCAAACAACCAGACTCATCTCTTCTATTTTATAGTGAAGGTAGATGCCTCTGAGGTGGGTGTGGGAGTTTTCTTATCCTCCCACCATGACTGCAAGGCCCATGCTCTAAACTCTTCCCTTGTGCCTTTTCTCACAAACTATGATGTTGAACAGGGAAGTGCAGTCAATAAAATTGGCACTCGAAGAGGGCAGACATTGGTTGGAAAGGGGCAACAATTGTTCATTCTGATACTTTTGCACTGCCAGGCATTCACTCATACTGGTCTATATTACATAATTTGTATATACAGTATGTTTATATCTACAATCCCTATTTATACCAGTTCAACCTACTTACTCCCCCCTCCATTTGTTTCGCTCTCAGGGGGCAGGTTACTTATTGGTTCCAAGAGTAAACAAAGCTACGCTGGGCTGCAGAGCTTTCTCCTA
>JAACJT020000002.1:1788964-1806431 GCA_009936485.2 Gymnarchus niloticus | reverse complement strand
CAGGGTGGCCTGGCGTGCTGTGGTCCATGGAGTCGCGAAGAGTCGGACACGACTGCGTGACTAAACAACAACAATAACCGCCAGCAACAGGCAACAGCAACTTAGTAAATGTGCAACCTCATTTAACTGCCATATATGACATCAGCCATCTTTAGATATTGTTTTAATGTCACCTTTGCACCATTTATAACATTTTTAGCATATTTATAAATGGTCGGAGCGCTGGTCGTAAGTCCGCATGGTCATTAAACAAGTAGGTCGTTAAGTGAGGAGCAGCTGTATAGATCAATATAAAAAAATGTAGTAATTTTGAATGGAATATGTTCATATCAGCATTGTCTCTCACTAATATCCAGTCTGTGACGTACAGTTGTTAAACACTTTCCTCTTCCCCACCCCCCCTGTCCACCCTCTCTCCAGTGGTCTGTCCGCACCACTGTTTGAACGGGGGGGTCTGCAGCTCCCGCAGCCACTGCCTCTGCCCCCCGGGATTTACAGGCCGGCTCTGTCAGACGCCTCTGCTCCAGACGCCCAAAGCGCAGGGGGCACAGGGTAGCCAGCTGCCCACCTACACCCTGCAGGTGGTGCCCGAACCCCAAAGCCCGGGAGACCAGGCTGGTCCAGTGCGTCCAATGGCCCAGACCCATTCCGTCTTCACCCTGCCCCTACCTCATGGAGCGGGGCATCATTCCTCAGAAGGTACTCCCAAAATCCAGCATTTATTTACTTTAAGGGACAATCGTGCCTAAAATGTGGTGAATTCATGTTCTTCATCTTGGGGCATTTGCACTATGTCACAATTCTGACACCAGCAGGAGAACTTTTCTTCCCTGGTTTGTGCTGCAACTCCGTGGAGAATCCCTGCACTCAGCAGTTTCTGTCATTTTAATCGCCACATCAAAAAAGGTCTGTTAATGTGGTGTTTAAATAGGGACCGCATCCTCTGGATCCTAATGCACGCTGAGAGAAATGCGGACCACAGTAAAGAAAGCACAAGAGCAACTGACAATGACGAAACAAAAATGGAAACTCTGTGGTTCCATTCAGATTCAGAATCATGTAAAATCTTTATGTATATCACCTTTTATCATATCTAAAATTAAATTTTAAATTTATGTTACATAAATTAAATGGTCCACATTTGGAGATGTAGACAAACAGATTGCACACCCATGCTTGTGTATGAAGTTATTTTTTAACTACTTAATGAACACAAGGTGTGGGTCTGACAGAATTTCCTTTAAATCCATTGATTACATTTTCAATAATGATTGATTGAGGGTTTTTGTTATAGCAGATTTGCAATACAGTAGGTTCCAGGGTACCAGCTTACTAATAATTAACTAATTCACCTAAGTGAATCTAGGTTCGATAATTGCTTTTGAGCACAGATAATCACTATTAAATTGCAAGGTAAATACAGTTTTATCCAGAATAAATTTCCAGAAGATTTACTGACGGAAAGACAAGACGTACACGTCAGGGAAGGGACTCACTCTGACTGCGGTATCCCTTACCACAGTTTGAAAAGCCTTTACAGACCTAAACATCTCCCAGCTGTGGAGAATATCAGCAATGCTCTGCTGAGGGATGGAAGGATGAATCAAGAATGGTGTCTCAGTTAGGTACCAGAGTCCATATTTACTTTTCGTGGCAATGATGAACACTCTGATCATCCAGTGGGTGTGTAGCTGTTCTGCATGGTGTATTTTGATTTCCTGTTTTAAAATAAGTCAGAGCAGGAACAGATGCCAATTAAAAGAACCATTGCACAAGTTGCTGTCTTATACTGTATATGATGTGGTGATCTGAGCTTTATATCGTGTCCATGTTCCTCTGCTCTCTTCTTTATCCCTGTGTGTCTCTGTGCCTGTCCCTCTCCCTGTGTGTCTCTGTGCCTGTCCCTCTCCCTGTGTGTCCCTGTGCCTGTCCCTCTCCCTGTGTGTCCCTGTGCCTGTCCCTCTCCCTGTGTGTCTCTGTGTTTGTCCCTCTCCCTGTGTGTCCCTGTGCCTGTCCCTCTCCCTGTGTGTCCCTCTCCCTCTCTCTTTTGCTTTCCAGTGCAGTTTAATGTGCGCGTGCACCACGATCCTGACACTTCAATAGTCATCCATCCTTTGGACCAACCAGAGGCGAAACCTCCACACAAATCAGGACCTCGCCAGCTGCCACCAACCCACAAGCCCCGTGGGCGGTGCTTCCAGGAGACCACACCCAAACAGGCTGTAAGTAACAGCTACCAAGTAAATTAGTGTGTCAATGTCACTCAAACTAGTCATTTTTTATGATTCTTTAGGTACTTTAAATCAATATGAATATTGTGACATTATGGATTCTGGTTTGTAGCATTACAGGACGTCCATTGTGTAGCTTTCTTTTACTGATTGGTTGTATAATCGGGCTGCAGTTTTAGAATCTGATTTCTAGATTTCACAAGCTGTAGATTTGTTTTCCAGCACTGGCACAATGGTGCTTTTGATATTCTCAGTCTTATTAACGTATAAAACATATGAAAGATTTCCTTGGCATATATTTATGACAGCAGAGGAATTTCATCTGTCACACAACATTTTTAAGGGTATGTTTGCAACCTAAATGTTGTGTGGTATTAATTAAAAACTTTTGTTGTCTAATTAAAACTGGTTGTGTTTTTTTGCTGGCAGGGAAAAGTGGGAGCACATTTTTGGTAAACATCACAAAATTAGTGCTTTGCTTGCTGTTGTGCTTAAACTTAACTGTGGCAAACAGGAAAAGAGTACTTTTAAGAGAGTACTTTTAAAAGAGTACTTTTCTGTGATTGAGGCTGAAGCTCATTTCAGTGTTTCAGTAGTCATGTAAAAATATGCATCCCCTCATGCCTCCCAACATTCAAATACCTCTGTGGGCAGAGCTTGCATGGTCCCCTTTGGTGTGTGAATTTTATTGGGTACTCTCATTTTACCCTGCAGTCCAAAGACAAGCATAAAAGCCTGACATTTTTACCTTATGGGGACATTTGTCATGTCCTCACAAAGGAAAACTCAATTTTATAAATATCAGTGGATTGGGGTTAGGCCCTTAGAAATGAGCGGAAGGTCTCCACAAGGTTAGAGGTACAAACGTGTGTGTGTGCTTGCGTGTGTGTGCCCTGGCATCCTGTCCATGCTGCTTAGGATAGACTCCAGACCCCCCCCAATACTCTGTGTGCAGTAGGCAGCTGGAAGATGGATAGATGGATGTAAAATATACATGTTTTTCTAAACTGCATTTCCATTTTTATTATATTCATTTGTTAATGTGTAGAGTACTGTTTCCTTTCAAAAGGAAGCTGGTGAATTATGCTTCTTCTGCTTCCTCCTGCCTCCTATGTATCAGTGCAGCAGTAACCCCCTGCCTGGACTAACCAATCAGGAGGACTGCTGTGGAAGCGTGGGAAAATCCTGGGGGCAGAATAAATGCCATAAGTGCCCCAAGCTGCCTTGTGAGTAGCAACCCTTGTTCCTGAAGTGATATAAGACCGCTGTCCCTGTCTGAGCGTGCTATCCCAGGTGAACTTTCTACAAGTCCTAAAGTAAACATTACTGTACATTATTAATGGGCGAATTCTTGATTGATGTATTATTCATTAACTTGCATGTTTTTATATGCAGAGGAAAGGTGGGGGTACCGTACTGAATTTGAGGATTTCTTGTTTTGTTTTTATTGACGGCTGCTTAGATACTTTTTTTTTTTCCTGTGTCTGGTGCACACGGCCACCCACCTGAGCATAATCAAGACGCACTGCGAGCCACACCTGGAACTCATTTATCGACTTAAAATGGCACAATGATACCTCATGATAATTTATGAGTTGTCAGTGCCTAAAGACATAGGAAACTCTGGCTCCTCAGATTCTGGGAGTTAGGGGGGGAAGGCATTCTCACATAGACAGACATTTTCCCCCTGGATGGTGCAGGGAGAAAAGCTGTGGGCACGGCTGAAAAACCGAATTTCTGTACAGAGTAGAACATTTGCATTTAGAAAAAAGGAAAAAACCTTGTCAATGGGTGGAAACTTGGCCTGTAACTAAGATAATTTTTTATGCCTCCTTTTTTGCTCCACTGTACCTTATTCCTAAGTCAAAAACAGCAGATGTTTTCACACGTGTGAATCAGACAAGTCAGTTGTCATCTGAAATCTCCAGTCATTTTTATTGATATTTGGGCTGGGCAGAACTAAAAAGTAAGAACATTTTAGAATTCCAAAAGCTCCTTCTCTTCCTCTTCAAACCTCTTCAGACACCGCAGTCCACAAACTGTCCATCATCGAGGACTCTGGCTCCACCTGTCCGCATGGCTACAAAAGACTCAACAGCACACACTGCCAAGGTAACTCGACACGGCGCTTTAGATTGAATCGGGAAACTCAGTGGTTTTCCAACTCTGCCGTTTAATGCGTTTGGCTTGCTTTATCTGTCTGTCTGTCTGTCTCTCATTCTCTCCGTCTGTCTGTCTCTCTGTGTCACTGTCTGTCTGTCTATCGCTCGCTCTCTCTCTCTTTGTCTCACTTTCTGTCTGTCTGTCCCTCTGTTTCTCTCTCTCTGCAGACATCAATGAGTGCACCATGCAGGGCGTCTGTCCCAACGCGGAGTGCCTGAACACACAGGGGAGCTTCCTGTGCACCTGCAAGCCCGGCTACGTCCTGGAGCGCACGCGGTGTGTAGGTGAGGACCCCAGGCCACACGGCCTCGTGCTAACAGCGGCGAAGGAACCGCTGGGGCTGCACGTCGACGCCATGTGGACGTCTCGTTAGAGGCGCGACTTCTCTCCGCCAATGACATCTGGACTCTACTTTGTCGTGTGATCATGGGCCTCCTGGGTCCGCTTTTTCGCGTGAAAAATGCAGCTCGTGAATCCTGACCCTATACTGAGATATATGTACGTCGGTTATCGTATTTATCGCGATGTTTCCTTTGCCCTGCATCCCTACATTCCTCACTCGACACCTCCATCCTCTTCCCATCCTCCCCTCCTGTCCTCAGAGCCCCCAGCCGAGATGGGCCCTTGTTTTCGCATGGTGAGCGTGGAGGGCCAGTGTGAGCATGCCCTACCCACCATGCTTTCCCAGGAGATGTGCTGCTGCACGGTGGGCAAGGCCTGGGGCAGTGGGTGTGAGAGGTGCCCACAGGATGGCACAGGTTGGTATGGGGCTCACCGTCCCCACATCTGCTGTCTCTGCAATGGCATCCTCCTTCCTTAGCTGTCGCTGTAAAATCAGGCCAGGGATAGGCTTTCATCTCATGTAATCTGTCTTACTTCTGATTTTCACAGCCAGTAAGTAAAGAGGTTCTCAATGGAGATGCAAAGGTCAGTGAAAACATAATGAACGTGGAGTAAAATTTACCACCTTCTCCACAGCCCTCTTCAAAAAGATCTGCCCCGCAGGAAAGGGCTACACTGTGCAAAGCTATCGGGAGACGCTCTCCTTCCAGCCCCAGCCGGTTCTCCCAGGCCTTGAGCAAGGTGGGCCCACCTCCCCCAGATCACATGGTCTTTCAGACCATCCCAGAGAACATAGGGAACTCTTGAAAACAGTGTCAGTGGTCCTACGGAAGTTTCTGGCAGAACTGGCTGTTTGATTCACGTTTCTATTTCAACTTACCGAGGTTTTTTCTTAGTTTATAATAAACTCATGAATTTGTACATGTGTATTGAAACGGCTCTTTTACTTAATAAAGTGTCAGTTTTGAAATGCGCTACAGACTGGCTCAAATTGTAGAGGGATGTGAAATTGGTTGTAATGCAGATCACCCAGAGAAACCGTGTTGACATTTGAGTCTCGCCACAATATAAGCTAGTAGTGAAGGGAGTTTTGGGAATTAATGTGAAACCCAGGCTTGGCACGTTCAAGCGGCTCCTTCCATCAGACGCATGATATCCGCCTGCAATGAAAAGCCTCAGCGCAGTCTCAGCTACCCTAAACCACGCACTCATTTTGCTAGCCGTATTCCAGTCGACGTTGCATGATGAGGTGATTGTTCCTGCTGTTCTTGTAGGTGAAATGAAGTCAAAAATACCACCGACACACCACTTCAGCAGTGGTCCGTTTGGAATAGAACCTGGTCCAACCTGAAGCTACTGCATTGCGCACCATAGGAAATATTTCACTGCTACATGGAAACACAGTTTTTTCAGTCTATAGTCAGCCTGAAGCACTGAGAATCTCGTCGTGAGAATGATGAAGTTACTGAAAGTTTAACTACGAAAAATGACTGCTTTTTTCATTTTATTTGCTTTTTCCTCTTCTCTTCCAGAAGTCAAGTTCCCACCAGTAAGTTCCTGTTAAATTATAGCACATGGTCAAGTCCTAGGTATGATGTGGAACGTTCACCTGTTACAGCTCAGAATACTTTTTGGTTTTACGAGTCAGGCTTGTACAAACACTAGCTCCTTCTGGGGTAGACATCATATCTGGGATTGTTATATTTAAGAAATGATTTTTTTTGTTCTTTTTAAAATTGCAGTCAAGCACTCCATTCTATTAATAGTCTATTTAGTTCTACTTTAATTTGTAATGAAAAGTATGGGCCTGCCTCCCAACTTTCCCTTTAAGACAAGTACATTGGTTCTCCCCAGCTGCCCCCTGTGGCTGTTGAGATGACCACGCCCATGCTGCCCCCCACCTCCAGCTCCCCAGCACCCCGTGTCCCAGGTACAGAGCCTCCAGCCATGACCTCGTCCGTTTTCACAAACACGAGTGTGAGGTGAATTTGACAGTGTGCTGGGGGTGATGTCTCATTTACCTTCAAGTGCATACTTCAGAGCCACCCTATCTGCTTGTTGTTTGTCACGGTACTGGGGGGGGACACATGCACACAAACACACCCAGCAAGGCAGAAACTGGTTCTTTGAGCAGCTCAACCTTTTAAAACCCAAAGGGCGGGGAGGCTCATATATAACCAGAAGGACACCAGACAAGCAAAACATGGCCTGGCAAGGCATAGATGAGGCATGGCATGACGAGGCATGGACAAGGCGTGGATGATGGCGCAGGAAAAGAGAGTTCCAGGGGGACGCAGGCACACAAGAACAAGGGAAGGCTTGTCCATCCTTAGGCATGCAGTATCCATAAATCAGGATACCCCTACCTCCATAGGCTGGATCACTCTTGGCTACCTACATATAATATTACCAGCCACTGAAACAGGCAGGCATACTGTGGCAGGATCTAAGCGTCCAAGGGAGCTAGAAGCTGGCTCAAAATGCTTCCTGAGGCAGTATGATCGAGCAGGACCCACCAGGCACTCCTCCAGATCAAGACTGCCCAAACCAACTGAGCTGACACAGGGAAAGAGGCTAGGGAACCAGGCAACCACGTGCTTAACGAGGCAACCAGCACCAGGTGCGTAACGAGGCAATTGCATCACCACAGCAACCAGGTGCAGCACAAGGAAACCAGGCAGCAGAAGGAGGAGTCAGAGAACAGGAGAGAGAGAGAGTGTGACACTATTAGATCAGGATACAGTCAAGTCAGTCAGTTAAGCTGCCTGTCTTAGGGTCCGTTTTCACTTAGCATGAATTGGATTTTACAATTTTATGATATCACCAAAAAGGTCTTATTTTTTGATATTTTAGATGAAATATGACAGTCCAGTTTCAGTGATTAAAAAAAGTAACATTTTTCTGCACTTAAAACATTTCCTAATCTATTTATATAGCCAGACTCTGGTTATTTGGGTTAAAGATGTTGCATATCTCGATGGTACACTTGTTAAATGCACCTAAAGGGGGTGGTCTGAGTTTAACCCCTGCGGCTCAGATAATCACACAGCGCTTACTGTCTGCTGTTGGATGGTTGAGCTTGAAAAATGAGTGGAGGTCTGTTTCAAACGTGATACATCTGTCAGCGAAGCTCATGGGGAGAATCGTGGCACATCTGGTGGGGTCTGGTGGTATCCACCAGACCGAGGGTGATACATGTCCATCTCTCCACCCCGACAGTGATCCGGGCCAAACCTACGCCCCCTCCCATCGTGGAGGTCCCACCCGAGAGGGACATCAGCCCCCTGGAGTCTGGGCAGACACAGCTGCCACGTGAGTCTTGCCACCCATGGGAGGAGGTGGACCGCTGGCTGGGACACCTGATCTCACTGCACTTTCACCCCCGCCTTGTACCCCAGAGACGGACGAGTGCCGGCAGAACAGGAACATCTGTGGTCACGGGGAGTGTATCAATGGACTAGGGGGTTTCAGCTGCCACTGTAACACCGGGTACCGGCCTCATCTTCAGAGGAAGAACTGCGTGGGTGAGAATTGGACCACACACTGCTCTTAAACGGAGCATCAGAAATAAAGTGGTTTCGCTTTCAGCATCTGGGAAAAGCAGTTAAAAGACTTTAGCCACCATAAAAACTGATTCTATACCTTAAATATTTAAAATGTTTCTGTTTCTGATTCTGGTGAGATGAATCAAAGACCACAACTCCCTGGTAATTTTAATAGAATAAGTGTAGCATCCTATTAACATCAGTAAACTGGAATGATGTTGGAAATCTGGTTTTAATGAAAGTGAGATTGTGTGTTTTTTTTTTTACGTTTTTGCTTGAAATTGAATCAAGCAACTTAAAATGTTTTAAAATATTCACCGTGGAAATATTATGTAAAACCACCTTAAATGATTTGTTTGTTTGTTTATGCTGTGAGAGAGCAGGAGGTAGGCTAATGTCCCGCGACTGGGTTCGAGTGACTTCCTGTGTAACTGTGAGCACTAGCCCTGTGCCTACAAGTCACTCAGTTAAGGGAGTCCAGCTGGCCATAGTTAGTTTAAATGATTTTTTTGTTTTTCTTTTATTTTAATGCAGTCAGTTGTATCTGTCTTCCGGAGACTTTTGGCTGGCCTTGAAAAGGCTTTTGTGGTCTTTGGTCCTTATTGCAATGTTCCATAACATTACTATTTATTTATGTAGATTTGTTTTTACAGTCTTCCTTTTTCCTGGGTTCTCCCCATTTCTCATAATAAAGTCTTATTGTATGTTTGAACCTAGCTGTTCTTTGCTTCACATCGTCCCCAATGTATAAAAACTCGGTATGCTGGTGGTACACAGTTAATGTATTGTGCTGTTGGCTCGTCTCCTCAGGATGCTAACCACAGGCATACCTTTAGCCTCTTAGCTAGTGGTTTACGAAGAAAGAGGCTTTTGTTAGTAGCAGCCAGGTGCTTAACATATAATATGGGATGTCTCTGAAAGACTTTACAGTACAATTAAGCTTATACTGTCTTGAGATGGAATAATGAGTGAAAATCCTTATAAGACCGTAACTGTTACAATGCACAAGCTTCAAAGTGTTTGCCTAGCTTTCCATCACAAAGCTGCATTATGTTTTTATGCCTGCCCTATGGGGCCAGTGCTGTACTGCTAATGTTTCTCGTCTCGCTCTTTCCAGATGACAATGAGTGCGAGTCGGACCCCTGTGGACCAGGAAGGGGGTTCTGCATCAACACTATGGGCTCCTACAGATGCCGCTGTAACCACGGCTACAAGCTCCAGGTCCACCAGGGAAAGCCCACGTGTGTCGGTGAGCAGCGACCAGGCTGTTAGTTTGGCTTGGCTTTCGGCTAGACTGTGGGTGAGAGAGTCGCTGGTTCTCGAAAGATGCTCTCCAATTTGTTGAAGTAGCGAATTTTAGAATTGTGTTGGTAAGTCTGGCACGGTACGAGACGAGATACTCAAGTGGCACAGCGCTGGGGCACGTGCTGAAGGTTAAAGCTGAAGGCCGCTGTTGGTACAGCTAAGATGACCACCGACTTGGTGCCGTTGGCACAGAAACACGCTGTAATCCTAAATGGTTGTGGCCTCTAATGAAACCCAAAATGGAATGAAATTATAACATTTTGAACTTGACTGAGGTTTGACTCAGCTATTCATTCCTATGTTAATATCACCACAGTCACATTTTTTTGTTTGTCTTCATGGTCTGGCCTTAGCTTTGAAAACAGTTCCAGAGAGAGTAACTCTGGTTACTAGCATAACGTTAAGTCAAAATAATCAAAAGCATAGCGTGGGCAAAAAAAATATACTTTTGAATGTTAAGCCATCTAATTTTAGGTCTAGTTTGAACTGCGATGAAGGAGGTTAGCGTTCTGAAGCTAATGTGGGCCCAACAGTAGCAGACGCACTCCGTTCTGGTTTGTGACGTACGCGGCGACCCGCAGAATGACCTGGCTGTGTGTCTGTCAGACGTGAATGAGTGCGCCAAGCCCCAGACGTGTGGAGAAGGTGGACACTGCGTGAACCTGCCGGGCTCTTACCAATGCCAGTGCCTGGAAGGTTACAGGAGCAAATCCCAGCGACAGCCAGCTTGTGAAGGTGAGGATGACATCACATTGAAGGAGGACCGAGTGACAGGGGCCTGAGGACACAATTTGGGGATTTCAGTGGATACCAAAATCAGCAGGGTAGGAGGGAAAATGAAATCCATCTGTTTAGCTGTCAGAGGAAATGCACACACAAACACCAAATGGACATTAGTTGGAAGTCAGGCATCAGGTCAGGCTTTGGGGCGTTTTTTCTGGGGCAGCGGGAAAACCCGGCCTTGTATAAGGATTGTAAACACTGCACAGATACACTCAACACATGGGCTCGTCATCTGATTTTGTGTCACCCCTGGATGCCCCGTCCCCCACCATGCATTGCAACGGTTAACTGAACTGTATCTAAATTATCTGTTAATATAAAATCTGTATGACCTGTTTTGTTGTTTGTTTTTTCTGTTGTCTTGCCCTGATTCTGTTGCTCTTTTGCACAGCTCATTTGTATCATCCTTTTTTTTAATTGTTTCTTGCATATGTAGTGTAGTAGTTGTTCTGCTGCTTATCAAGTGTTGTTGTGAAATAACCGGACAGGCGTGTGTGACCCTCTCCTGTCATCACCCGATTCCAGACATCGACGAGTGTCTGGATCCCAGCACGTGCCCCAATGAGCAGTGTGAAAACACCCCAGGTTCATACGAGTGCGTCCCCTGCCTGCCGGGACACCAGGCTCGAGATGGCGTCTGCTTTGGTGGGTCCAAGGCTTCCCTCACTTTTCAAACAATAAGCGCAAATGTGTTTGTTACACAGGATTGGATCTACATGAGCCATAAGTTCATCCGTGTCGTGTGAGTGCTGTGGTTTGTCTGTAAAGAGGACGCTGGGCTAAGTTATCCTCGCTTAATCGAATGCTAGCCAGAAACAAATGTTAGTACCTCTACTCGTACCTAGCAGCTATGACAGACAAAGAGAGAAATCTCACAGGATCGTCGTGTTTTGGCCGACATACACCCATCTTTTGTCCCCTGTGTCGTCTTCCTTTCATGTCCAAATTTTTGTCAAAAGCTCCACTAAGCATTTTATTTAAGAAATACAAAAAAAAACAAATGTAACTTTGAGCCCAAGTCATCTATTCCTCTCAGTCCATAAACATCACCATCTTCTGAATCTCCTGCTTCAGCTCTGGAATCATGTGGAGCTTTTGAGACACCATCAAGTTTACATTTTTCATGAGCCCCGAACATGGCTGCCAGGCTGTTTAATCTAGACCCAAATATGTAGTGAGTGAACAGAAACCCTCCTCAAGTGTGCACTCCTGTTTGAATGGTTAAGACAAGTCAGTTGGTTATAGTAAGAACATAGCTTCACAACACAATAATGCTATTCTGGTTTTCTTTCAGGGACAGGAAGAAAAAAACATGGAAATATGAGCTCAGTGTTTTTATCTGGACCAGTTAAACAGTCCAGACCTTCTGGTCGTTTTATTTACATGGGCAGAAGTTTTGAATTACATTGTGATCTGGTAGATGTATAGGGATAACCTTCACGCAGGCCCATTGTAAACGAGGCTCTGAGACCTTGTAGTGCCGAGTGTGAGGGCATCGCACGGCCATCTGGATCAGTGGGGGCTTTCTCAGTCTGATTTGTTCTCCCCATCAAGTTTCATTTTCCCATTTGCGTACTCTTTGCACCCCACCTCTTAAACCTCAGTCTGAATGCAAGTCCTTCCGATGTCCGTGCTGCACATTTTGCAGATCCGCTGGTGTTGTGAATGCGGGTTCCGGTCCCCACTGACCGTTTAGGCCGGATGTCTCCAGCCAGGTCCTGGAGAAACCCAGTCCAGTCAGGTTTACGTGATTTATATGCAGATTGCATATTTTTGCTGTCAGACACACAACCACTGACAATTGGGTGGTCTTACGGAGACAACCTAACACCAGTTCTGGATGTAAGTTTAGCCTGTTTTGTCATACGTATAAATTTACATTTAAATGATTGGTGCGGATTCTAAAAAACAAATAAAATGCTGGGGTAGCCCGTTTGTCCATGGGACCATCCAATTGTCATATATGTAAGACTGGAGATCAAAAATCTCAAGCTAAATGGCACCAGTATTTTGGCAGCCAAAACGAGCACTTTCTGCCAATATAGGACTTTGGTCATTTGGGGTGATGTAAAACTGGCTATTCAGGGGCTCTCCCAATACCAGGAGGCGAGACACTGGTGGTAGTACAGATGCAGTGCTGCCTCAAGGCTTACGTCCACCTGTCCTTACGCAGCCCCGTCATTTCAGTTTGGCCACGCCCTCCTTTATAGACCACCCGAAGTATATTTGGTTCAAAGACGATCGACATTTGGTTGGATGCCTCGTTTCTGAATTTTGCAGATATCGACGAGTGCCAGAAGCGAGGCATATGCCCTCATGGGCGATGTGAGAACCTTCAGGGCATGTACCGCTGCTTGTGCGATGAGGGTTTTGTGCCGGAGACCGACAGCAAGGG
The DNA here is from genome assembly GCA_009936485.2 of Gymnarchus niloticus. Lineage (NCBI taxonomy): Eukaryota > Metazoa > Chordata > Actinopteri > Osteoglossiformes > Gymnarchidae > Gymnarchus > Gymnarchus niloticus. Next base: position 1,793,667 of record JAACJT020000002.1, on the reverse strand, counting down.
CTGCAGAGGTGAGCCATCTGCTCTCAAGGGAACGAGGTCCAATCTCAGATCCTATGGGTTTTAAAACGCTAATGCATGAAGCCACCCTCCACTCACTAGAGTGCAACCTTAGCTATGCGCAAGGCAGATGCAGAAGGTCATGTGACATGGCGCTCTCAGCGCGGCCTGTTTGCCCCACAGACATTGACGAGTGCGAGGACAGCAGGCTGTGCGCAAATGGACGCTGTTTGAACACCGAGGGCTCCTTCTTGTGTCAGTGCTATCCAGGGTACCAGCCAACGCAGGAAGGCAGCCACTGTGAAGGTTAGCCATGCTAGGCGGCTGGCACCAGTACTGGGAAAGGGAATTTTCCAGAATATCCCAGGCGTTTCCATTCCAGCTAGCACTGATTTCCGTAATTAGCACTTAGCGACTTAGCGTGTCTTTATTGGCTCGGAGGTCCATTTGTCCAGTAAAGCGGGGCTAAGAACGGCTCTCCAGATGATGTAACAAGCAGCCAATCCAAACATTTCTGTCCACAGCTTTTGGAAAAGCATAACGTTGTCCCATCCAAGATTTTTCCATTTTCCAGTTATATTAACCTTTCTGTTCACTTACTGTAAAACACATTGTTTAAAACCATAAAGTAGTGAAATGTGAGCAAGCTTTTAGGTGTCCAGAAGAACCGAGGAAATGTTGGAGTAGTGCATTATATACAACTTAATATATAATTAAATGTACCTGATGACCTGGGAGGCAAAGAAATGGTCTGTCACTTCTGTGACCTGAAAACAATGCCACATTGATCAGTATTTTAGGAAGTGTAGTTGTAAATTTTAAATGAAGAACTTGCATGCTTGTCTCTTTCAAATGTGTTTCTCAGAATTTATGCACAGAACAATGTAATCTCACCTGTGGAAGATAATTTAACCATTAATCTTCTAGATAGGAGTGTCAGTAAAGGAATTTCAGATGTTTAATCATTGAAAAAAATATTAGTAATTAGGGTATCACAAAAGCGAAATTTAACACATCTTGACAGTGTGTATTTATTCCTTAGATACAAATGAATGTGAAAGACATAATTTCTGCCTGAGGGGGCACTGCATCAACACCATGGGGTCCTACCACTGCAAGTGTGCCAAGGGCTTCCAGCTAATCAATGGGAGGCGTTGCCTAGGTACACATCCTCCTAGTGGTGGTGTCATTCTTTTTCTGCACCAAAATTATACTAATCGTACTCTTGTGCTTTACTGCGTACTGACGGACTCATAGTAGTAGCTATAATGAGTCATCTAGGCCTACTAATTACCTGCTTCAGAGGACCAGAGTTGAACGTTGATGAACAGTCTAAGCAAGACTTGGAGAATCTCATCCATGCCTTTATCTCTAGTGGGGTGGAGTACTGCGGCCGTCCCAAAACAACTATTACACATCTGTGGCTCATTCCTAACAAGTACCATGAGTACTGAGCTCGTAACCCCAATTCGTAAATCCTTATACTGACTTCCAGTTAGTTGAAAAATAGTTTTTAAAGTGCTGCCTGTTTGAAAATCCCTCAGTTGCTTAGGGCCAAAATATATTTATGTTACACCTGCAGGCCGGTAATTCTCTTAGATCTTGAGGAACCGGACAGCTAGTAGGCCCTAGAGTTACAACCAAATAAGATGAAGAGGCATTTAGCCATTATTCTGCACACAGCTGGAAGCAACTTAAGGAAGATCTAATACTAATACACTAGTAATGCCCTTCCTATTTGATACTTAAGTAGGTGTACTTAACTATCTTCTAACCTTGCATCCATTTAAAGGAATGCTGCAAAGTTCCGTAGGTTTAGACCTCATGCCTGATGCTCAGCCAGTTTGTGTATCTCTTCTGTCAGACATCGACGAGTGTGGGAAGGACAGAGGCCTATGCCAGCCACATGGTGTGTGCGAGAACAGGCAGGGAACGTACATCTGTGTGTGCAATGAAGGCTACGTCACTTCGGAGGACGGGCACAGCTGCGAGAGTACGTGGAACCAGTCTGCTCTGTGTTCGCCAGTCCGTCTCTAGTACTGAATCTTATTGGTCTTCGGTAGTTTTTTTGTTCTCCTAGATGCTTCTATGTTCTTTACGTTCTACGCTCTGTGTTCCTGCTGTTCACCTCAGAGTTCTCTGTCAACACTACTCTTTTCTTCATCTGAGTCCTTAGGTATTTCTGAAAATCCTCTGGCGTGTTGTTTTGTGCACGTGTGCTAAGAAATGCCACTATTTATTTATTTTCCTGTGTTGTCCTCTTCTGTCCCCTCCCCACTACAGAGGTCATAGTTGATGTGGAAGATAAGAAGGAGTGCTATCTAGACCTGGATGATACAGTGTTCTGCGATAGTGTCCTGGCCACCAACGTCACCAAACAGGAGTGCTGTTGCTCCATCGGCATGGGCTGGGGGGACCAGTGTGAGATCTACCCTTGCCCGGTTTACAACTCCGGTACCTATCTAGCACCGCCGTACTCAGTTAGAGGGCCAGGGCCTTTACTGGTCTTGCTACTGTGGTTCTCATGGTGCCTACAGCATCCAGGCCATGACTGCCTGTTCCAGCTCTGAGCTCGGGTCTCCTCCTCCTAGTTGCCGTTCTGATAGCTTCACCAGACTCTCCTGGGCGATGTAGCCCTGAACATCTGCTGGTGTAACTAATAGCGAGTGGAAAATAAACATGTTGAGAATGAAACCGATTTTGCGAAGAGCTGTGTGTTTCTTCTTCACATCTGCCACAATCCTCCTGTGATTTTCTTTTGCGGGTCTGTATAGCGGAGTTCATCTCGCTGTGTCCCATCGGAAGAGGGTTCTATCATGAAAACAGCATGACGGAGTACGGCCTGCCCGGACACCGAGGTACAATTCATAGGATCAAGTTTCTCAAAGCAAAGAGCTTACACCTGGAATGTGTGATTTAATGATCATGGCATGGAGCATGGCTCCATTGATGGGTAAGTCTATATCGCTACAGTACATCCCTGAGTAGAACACCTTTGTTGACCTCTCAGGTACCTGCGAGTCACTGGTTGTCAAAAATCTGCCTTATATGACTCCTCTGCTCTGTAGTGGTTTGCAGAATGAAGACCAGGACATCATTTACCACCTGCTTCTTAGTAGGAGGACAGCAGTATCTAACAAAGAATTTACTGTCTGCTCCATCGTGGGCAGGAAGTGCTTACATTTCACAAGTTTCATTTGAATGATGTCATATGGGTGTGTCTGCTTACAGGTCACTTAGAGATGCAGGTAGATTAGGGAAGGGGTGGGACTAACCTCAGATACCGAATGGCAATAAGACTGGACCAGTCAATCAGTGTATCCCCTTTTATTTTTGTTCTCTTCCCCTAGACATCGATGAGTGTGTCCTCTTCGCCAGTGAGATCTGTAAGGAGGGCCGGTGCATGAACACACAGCCCGGGTACGAGTGCTATTGCCAGCAGGGTTTCCACTACGACAGCAACCTACTTGAGTGCATTGGTAATTTTGTCTTTTTGCTGAGTTATTTCTGGAACCATCTTCACACAGAGGTGCATTTCTTACCCTCCCCTGGGCCCAGAATCGAAAGCCAACAGTCCACACTTGCACTCAGTTGCTAACAATTGAGTTTATCGTTGTAACAGGTTGTCCTGTCCATTTCTATCCATTTCGGACATTAAGTATGGCATTACCACACCAAGTCAAGGTCGTAGATGCAGTGCATGCAATTTGAACGTTTAACCTTTTGTCACCATTTCTGCAACATTTTAGATCCTCTTCTCTTGAAGACTTGTCAGGCAAGCTATCATAGTCTGAAATGTTTGCATGAAAAGACCAAACATTTAAAGCCAGGCTTGAAGACCAGTGATTGTTTGTATGCTTTAAAGCAAGCATGCAACCAAACAAAATACATAAATGTGGATGCTGGTGTTCATTTGGGTCACTTAGAATGATTGGTTTATGTTTAAAATTTCTCGGTGTTTACCAATGAAATATCATTGCTAAATTCTATCCATGCATCCATTTTCCACACCACTTAATCCTATTGAGGGTTGCAGGGGGTGTCTGGAGCCTATCCCAGGCAGCCTTGGGGCATAAGGTGGGGGACACCCAGGATGGGGTGCTAGCCCATCACAGGGCATGATTGCTAAGTGGATTTTGCAACTTAAAAATCAAATGAAAACTACATGCATTTTATAGAGTATGACTTGATATTTCTGATTCAGTTATTGAAAATAATTTTTAATATCTTCTGTTTAAGTAATTAACGGTTGTATGAAATAATACATATAAAGAAATAATATGGCAAACTGACCCCTGCAACAGTGTCGCAAAGTCAAATCTTTGCTTTTGTCCTGGTAAAGCCTAGCTTTATTTAGACAGTCTTAATTTTCTCATTTGGTACCGCCAGATGTAGATGAATGCCAGGACAAGTCTCACTGCACCAATGGGCGATGTGTGAACACCCAGGGATCCTACTACTGCATCTGTAACCCCCCATGGATACCCGATACCTCCAACAAGAAATGTGTGGTGCCTGCATTCACGGGTCAGTTTGGGGTGGGCTCCTCAGGAACCATACATCTGGTGACTCACTGACAACAAGCTCTTAGCTTGATAATGTGAACATAGTCTAAAGGAACTCAAATCTGATTTCAGAATCAGAATATCTTTATTGTCATTGTAACGAGTACAACGAAATTAAGTGCAGTCCCTGTGTCAGAGAGA
>JAACJT020000002.1:1746960-1786017 GCA_009936485.2 Gymnarchus niloticus | reverse complement strand
AAGTGCAGTCCCTGTGTCAGAGAGATTTATACAGGAAAATAAATAAGGAGAAATATATAAATAAGGAAATATAAAATTTTTTGCTTAACGTGACACAGATCTGAGATTAGCATCAAAAAGTCCCACAATTCTATTTGTATGTCTGCAGTAGCCACCCGTTGTGAAAACACACGTTTATTTAGGATGAATAGTGACTTGCAGACTCTGCAAAACCACCCTTTTGGCTTAAAATCCATGCCTTTAAAGTCATAATTATACAGGTTGATTCCTTAAAACTGAACTGAGAATAACACTATATAGAGCCAGCCAAGAACCTCACCAAAAGGTTTTTGGTGGCATAGGTGTGGATGAGTGCCAGGATTCGACCAACTGCAGAAATGGGCGTTGTGTGAACACGTTGGCGTCCTACTACTGCATCTGCAGTCCGCCCTGGACCCTGGCCACCGACCGGAACAGCTGTGTCCCTCCAGAGGAGCAAGAGGGTAAGTGCTAAATCTGGACAGCTAGGGAGGTTGAAGAACTCTCCAGATCGATGGTATGATGAGCTGCTTTGGGTCAGTATGAAGTCTTCACTCTGCAATGGATGTTGTCATTACTGTAGATATGAGTGCTTTCATGTTAGCATACAGTATGGATTAAGCAGAAATGTAAGTGAAAAGGTGTATGTCAGGTTTCTTCACGTTTTCAGTGCTTTTCCTTTGATCTTTAATCTGTCCAGTTTTTGAAGTAGTGGAGAATAGTTCTTGGATTCCAGATTATCACTTTCATTTCGTCTAAGTGGCTGTGTTGTTAAAGCCCTGTATCTTTCTGCTTAATGATGGAACACCATCTTCAAAAACACCCACACTTATCCTCAGTTTGCAGTTACATATGTGCCAGCAGAAGGTATGGTGAGCTTGTTAGCTGGAACTGGAACTAATGTGGAAGAAAGACTGTAAAGCGTGGAAACTGGCCTTTAAGGACAGTTTAGGACAACATAGGATAATGTCCACTCTAGGATAGTGTTCTCCAGCATGTGGCAGCGTAATGTACCACCTATGTCAGAATCTGTCTTGGTCCTTCTATGAATGAATGTTCAAGGAGATTTGAGCAGAAGGGAACAACCATAAAGCCTTGAGATAAATATTAGAACATTAGGAAGGACACGGGGCTATGCTGTCAGTGACTGATAGTGACCAACAGTGATTGTGCGATGGTGGCTGCAGGTTTGAGAACGACGAGCAGACCTCGGTCTGGATTTGCATGGAGGAAATGTGGGTACGGCACACAGAATCAAACCCCCACCGACCTATTTACCATGTCCATCAATCTCCATGAACTTGGCTTCAACATGCAATAAACTAACTCAGTTGATGGTGACAGGAGAGTATGGTGGCAGTCTGCCAATGATTAGTCTTGTTACATCCCAGCCCTGTCGTTCCGCAGTGTAGCTAACCCACTGGTAAGGCTTGCTGTCGCCAGTGGGCCTTGTTGACTACTATCTTGTAACCAATTTCTGTGGTGATCCTTGCAGATGTGAATGAATGCCAGGACCCATCGTACTGTAAGAATGGAGTGTGTCTCAACACGCCTGGCTCCTTTCACTGTATTTGCACTCAGCCTCTCACCTTCAGTGCGGCGCTCAAACAGTGCGTCTATGACGGTGGGTATGACCAATCACTAACCAGCATCTCTCGGCCCTAGAGTTCAGGCTGACCTTCTCGCTACCCTTTATTAACGCCCGTTCTCGTACCCTCCGCATCAAGAAATAGTCCTGACGCTGCATGCCAACCATCTGTTGGGACGAATGACAAAGCCCCTCTTACATTTGTCACGCCTTCAGAATTGGGATACGATGACTGTTGACGAGACTCTCTTGCTGTTTTGTTTTGGCTCTGGCAAAGGTATACGTGGAGAGAGACTGCAGGCTTACATTATCAGATGATTGGATTGGATTGGTAGGTAGGGTCTAGGAAGCAAAATGGGACTCTAGCAAAGTGAGATCATCATTCATGCTGTCTTTGGGGTCGTCTAGGGAGAGCTGGGGGGTTGGAACGGGAGGCCTTAACTGTCATGTGGGGTGGTGACTTGTTAATCAACATGGCTTTCAGGGCAACAAAACAGCAAATTCCTTGTTGCGTTCCCTCTAAGGAAACGTGTGCTTGTCTGTGTGTATGTTTGTGAGAAAAGGGAAGCATCACTTTTTTTTTTTTTCCACCATATTGTTAATCTCTTATTTTCCATGCCTTTCTTGCAAAGGGGGGAAAACATTTCTTGTCCTTTTTTTTTTTTTTTTTTGATGTGTTGTAAATGTGAAAAATGCTTCTCCACGTCATTCAAGTTCACTGGCTGAATAAAACGCGTCACGTATTTTCACTGATTTCAACTTCTGAAAGCCAGCCTCAGTGCCTCTTTGTTGGATGGGTAGGAAACAGGGATACACTTCATTAACTTGTATCAGGCCTCACCTCCCCTAATTGTTCCATTCAGTAGCTGTTTGTGGGTTCTGTTTATACCAATGTATTTTCACTTACATAGATAATATAAATATGGTGTGTTTAAGACCAGAGCAATTACTTGCCCACAAAAGACCTGCCTGTCTTGACTTGCATGGTATTTTGAGTTTTTGCTATCCTAAAAAAACACACGAACATGTTTTCTGAAGAATTCTTTCTCCTGAGCCATCAACATGTGTTCTGTATTTAATTTTGTTAATATAATTTGTATACAGAAAAAAAAGCATAAAATGTATCGAATAGTACTTATTAATGCCTGCTGTTCCATACTTCTTTAGCTACTGTAGTTAGAGAAATGAAGCTTTAACACACAAAGTTTGTGGTATTTATGTGTGCTGTCAGTCTCCAGATGGTTTAACCCATTTTCCATTGGTTAATGTGTGCTGTTAGTCTCCAGATGGTTTAACCTTTTTCCCAATGGTTAATGTTAGTTTTCATTGTGATAGAGCATGCAGCCTTTGACAGTGCTCAGTGTTCCCACCCTCTGTTCTCACATCTCTACTAAAGTAACCAAATCGTGTTTGTCACTGAAGATAAGGTCATTAATGCAGTCCATTCATTTTGCAGGGTCTGGGGCCAGGCACACAGCAGGGGTACAACCTGAATGGGGTGCCCGTTAACCACAGGGCACACCTACAATCATACAGTGTGGGCAGTTTTAGAAACACCAATTAGCCTAACATCATGACTTTGGACTGCAATATTCAAACATGGAACCTAGGAGGAGTGAGACAACAGTGCTACCCATTGAGTCACCCTAATGGAGTCCAAATATGCATGACTTGCTATGCGTATTTATGAACACTAAGCCTTTCTGAAGTCTTCCATTCTATTATTAACTGGGCCCAGTGGTGTCTTTAATTTAAACTTCTGACATCTAATAGGCGGTGTTTGGATTGCTGAGGAATTGCCTGTAGTGTTTGAGTTAATTATGCTCTTTAATGTTTTGAGTCTGAACATGCGTTCAGAATACTTATTTTGTAACTAGCAATACCTGATGCTCTGTTTTTTTCCAACTGAATCATTTTAAAGGCACTTAATTACCCTGTTTCTTTTAGAAGTGGCATTCTATAGCTAAGGTTCAGGGAGTTCAGCACATCAGATCAGACCCCCTCAGGCCAGCCTATATTTGGAGAGTCTGTGGTCAACCATCTGTCTTCTCTCTCTCCTTTTTTTCCCACACCCACTCGAACCCCAGACCGCACTGCTGCCCACAAGGACGTGTGCTTCCTTCAGGTGGACGAGGACCTCATCTGCAGCATGCCGCAGAACCGGCTGATGGTGACCTACTCGGAATGCTGCTGCCACTACGGCCGCGGCTGGGGGCCAGAGTGCCGCATTTGTCCCCAGAGGAACTCAGGTTCGAGTGACACACCCAGTATGATGTCACAGGTTACCTGTCACTGCCTGCTGGCACTTAAGTTAATCGATGATCACCCTTCATTCACTTCCCATGCTTTTAACCAGTCACATAAAATTTAGTTGAGTTCTTTTTTCTTTCTCTTCCCCCTTGGCTTCGGAGATCAAGCCCACACTTCACTCCAACTCTTTCCAAGACCCACCGTTCATTTTGTTGTTGTTGTTGTTGTGCTAATGCTAAAACTCTCATCTGTTCTGTTTGCTCCTCTCTACCTTTCCTTAAAACCCATCTCCACTCAAACACAAATAAAATTCATATGTCTCCTTCTCATTCACAATCGTTGTGTTGGCCAGAAAAAGGCTTACATGCATCAAAGCAATGCATCATTAACAAGAACTTTTCAGCCTAGTGAAGCAATTCAATGGAATTCAGGCTTCTAGTAGATAGCCATCAAGGGGTGGTTTAATCATAAGTACATCTCGCCCTCAATATCCTGTCCATGTCAGTTCTCTGTTCTGTTAGCATCCATTTTGTGACAGAAAATTTTGCTAGTCAAAATTAAGCATAAAGCCATCACTACGGGAAAATTCAAAGCACCAATTTCTTCGCTGCGTGTTCCCGCTCCTCAGTCATCTTCAGCCGGCTTTGTGAGATGCACCTAGACACGGACTCCGACAGCGAGGGCGACTTCCTGGCGGCATTCGCCAACTACAAACCAGGTAAGGATGTCCAGATAAAAACAGTTTAGCCATGACAGCATGGTTTCAGAGATGTTAGTCCATGCGTGTGTACAAGTGGATCATGAATAGCTGCAAGAACAGCAAGTGAGGACATTGGCCCAGAACCTCTTCTGTGCCATTTCTCCCCATGTGTGTGGCTCTAAAGGAGACAGCTCAGAGGAAGACTCAGATGAGTGCAGTTGTGCCAATGGCCACTGTGTACGTTCCTACCTGGGCACCATGTGCGAGTGTAACCCTGGCTTCAGGTTGGACCACTCCAGAACACGATGCACAGGTACATCAGCCCTTGCAGGGTCTACAGTGTGCTGTACTTTAAATTCTGCATGTTGTTTTGATGTTTGTTTATTTTTATTTTTTTTTGCTTGTCTGTAACTTTTTGGATGTTTATTTGTCAGTTATGTTGAAGAACGATTCACTAGGAGCAATTGACGCTGAATTTTATGAACCGGACCATCTGGAGCTGAAGGCATGTGTACATTCAGTCCAGATCGTGTTCCATATCTCGCCTTCCTTACAGATATCGATGAGTGTGCCGAATTGGGCCTCCGCAGCTCCTGCAAGAACGCACGCTGCATCAACACCACGGGCTCCTTCAAGTGCCTCTGCAAGTCCGGATTTGTCCCAGCCCGTAGGCCCAACGTTTGCATCCGTCCTCACGCATCATAACACACACACACACACACACACACACACGCGCGCACACACACAGCACAGTCCCTTTCCTCTTGCTGTCCTTTTGGTTTTGTCTTTTTCTCTTCCCTCACTTTCTCACTTATAAAGCATAGTCTGAAATTTTGACTTGACATTAAAATTAAGCCCCTTTTGTAGTTTCACTCAATAATGGAAGGGTCGGCTCACCAGATAATTTAAGGTAAAAATAAAAGGCAATAATATTGCCTTTGATTTTTGTTCTTTTCTATTACTCACTTCAACTATTTCTAAAATCACATTCTACTTCTTTCCAAATATCAGTAGGAATACCATCAACATGATAACTCCTTGCAATTCCTCAGCTTTCCCTCAGAAACTGTTCACACAATAACCAGTCTACAACATGCCAGTATCTCACACATTTCACACTTTCACTCGGCCCACACTGGCTGATTATATTTCATCTTAAAAAGGTGTTCTCCACATAGTTTCCAAGAAAGGGTACACGTCTTGCATTTGCATAGTACCTTCGTTTCTTCGTTTGTCTTGTTACTTTCATCTTTTAAGTTTTGTTTCTACTTCCATCCACCTGGGAAATTCACTCTACCCGTTAAGAACTAAAGCTTTATATTGACACCTTGAGCTATAAAATCTCCTCAACATGACATTCCAAGTACATAAGAAATGGTGTTCTAAAACTACAGATTAAAAATACATTACAGGTTGCAGACACCCCAGGTTACTGTGGTTGAGTATGCTAGCCAATCGAACAGACAAGTCCTGTTATTCCCAATCAGACATTCTTTGTTTACATTTGCCATGCCTTGTCCTTATAAAATTCTGATGTTGTTTATTATAAGCACTGCTATTAATGTGATTGCTGTAAAGTTAAAAAGTGTTAAAAGAATGTTAAGTACAATATGTTGGAAAGACTTGATATTACAACCTTGATTCTGCACCTCTCTCAAAGTACAGCTTTAAATGTTTAAATAAGCTTTAGCTTCTGAATCAGGTGAACTATCAGAAGTAGTTATGGCGCATGTATGGGAAAGGTGTTAAGAAATAGATGAAATGTTATAGGACCAGGAATGAACGCCCAGTTCAGGAAGAATGATAGACCCCCAGTTCATTGTCAAAGTGGCTTTGTGTGAATCATGGAAAGAGAACTCAAGAACTGAACATGCTTTGATGATGAATAACGGCAAATAAATGGAAAAATTTCAATATTCATTTTGAACACGTTAGTGTTTTCCTCCTTCCTAAGAATTTTACCAACTCATAGAGAAGAAATCCTTTTGTCTTTAGAGGGGACCAGCATTTAATCCCAAGATACAGTACCTGGTCCTGGAGAGAACAGAGGAAGACCAGGGACTGACTCACAGCACTGACCACACGAGGGCTTTGAATCGCTTTGCTCTGAGCTTTCTGCTGTTTTTCTTCCAACTCAGCAACCGGGTTGAATTTACCGCTATCTCGTCTTTGCCACCACAACAGCATGCCGTTTTCCCGAGGGACTGTGTGTGTTTACCTGATGTGGATTTTCCTGTTATCTTTACACATTGCAATTAGTGCAGTTCCATGCTGAAGATCTAACCTCTTGTTAATTGGATCGGAGACCAGAGACCCTCCTAAATGCAGCCTATGGTTCACAGGTGCTGATGGCTCAATTGGGCTGCTCGGTGGCTCTTGGCCCAAAAACCATACCAGGTTCATCTTGCCTGAGAAAAAGTCTTTCTCTTTTTTTTTTTTTTTTTTTTCTTCCCTACAGCTTGCAGCTATCAGTCATAATCACCAAATGGAGGTAGTCTAGACTGGAAGCTAGCCTGGTTCCTGCAGTGATAACATTCACATCAGCAAAACTGCCAGAATGAAGGATTAAGGCAAAATGTCCCTGGACTTCAACCATGCACCAAAACTGGAATAGTTTGAGTGAATTAAATTTGTGTCACATTTTCACAAACAAGTTAGGAGGATACAGGAAAAACCTGAAACAGCAACATTGCGAAATCAAACTTACTCTTGGGTGCCTTCAGTGGAAACAGTCATGTATTACTCCTGGAATATAAGTATAAATGACAAATGTAGTAAATAAACTTAAAATTAAACTTTTAACAGCAGTGTGTGATTATGATCCTCTGATCTGCTTTTGGGAGGCGGGGAATTAAGTGGATTCATTCTCCAGACAGAGTTCCGGCCCAGCTATCTGAGTCCGGCTGATTACCTGTTAGCTTAATTAAGGGCAGAATGGGCCCATGTAGGAAGGAGAATGGAGGGCAGAAAATGAGCTAAGTATTGTTTTCACAAGCATATGTTACACAAAAAATGGAATTTAGCAGGCAGAGTATGGGATATTACAGTGACTGTAACTATGGCACCATAATCTACAGTTATGAGGCAATGTGTATATGCAACCAAGAGACAGATGGACAGTCCTATAACATGGCATGGAACATCTCGAAGGGGATAATAATCCCTGATCCACAATTAATTATTGCAATGCTACAAGTCCTAATTGGTATCCTGGTATGTTTTTGGGCAATTTTAATGGTAGTTTGGGATCATCATTGTGAGGTTACCTGGCAACGGTGTGATGAGAATATTGAGCTTCTAATTGGGAAGAAGTCTTCATACTCAGAGCAGGTACTTAGGCTTTCACTCTGGTTTCCTTTCAGATGGTTCTCTAAGCCTGCATTACAATGACTTGTAGATGCCCTTAACATTTCGTTGTTAGTGTTTCAAGGAGCTCTGTCACAATACGGGTGATGGTTGTGAAGAACTGTAGTATTCTACCATCAGAAACGGCATTTTCCCTAGCTACCATGCTGTAGGTAATATCAGTGATGTGGTACTCTTAATTTGAGTTTAAAAACAAATCTTATACATAACTGCCAAGTTACCCTGTCTGAATCATATAACTGCTGAACTTAGAGGGTTACTGACGGAGACCGAAAAAAGCAGACGGCAGGCCTGTTTTAATAGCATGGGGACAGACATCTCTCTATGCACATTCCAGATAAGCACTCCCTAAAAAAAAAAAAACATTCTGTCACTCTAAGGAATGTCACAGGAAAACAAAAAAAAGGCAAATAAAAAGTAATAAATAATTTAAAGGCCTTTTACCTTTGGTTTATTGTATTATCAGCAGGTTAATGACAGGCCACAATACCAGACACTATTCCCAGAAAAATATCAGCCATAATACAAGAGGAAAGAAAAAGTCACGTGTCCAATACACGTTTAATAAACACAGGCCCATGATGGCGACCAGGATACGAGTCCGGAAGGTTTATGGAATACACACAGGAAGAAACATGAGAGTATCGAGTAAACAGACTTTATTGTAAACAATTTACAGTAGTAGGACAGCTTCACAATGAAAACAAATCTATAAACATTTTAAAACCTCATCCTTATACAAAAAGCACAGGCTAAGTTATCCAGTGAAGTGCTGCTTTTGGTTAAGAGTCAGGAAGCCACCGTCTATCACTGCTTCGTTCACTTGCCCTCTTTCTCCAACCATTCTCTGTACCCTCCTGCATAGTTGCAAGCCCTGAAACAATACCAAACATATGATCAGCTGTAGCTTAAGGATGTCTCATATCACTCTGACCCTGTCCTGGATAAGCAGTTACAGAAGATGGATGGACCTCTTACATCTGTGATGAACTGCTCAAAATCAAGAAATTTTTAAATGCAATTAAACTAAAAGTACAAAGTAGCATGAAACACTGATGCCATATATATAACAAAACAAAGACATAGACCTACTTTGTGTACCCAAGTGCCCGTGCCTTCTCTACAGCCGTGTTCCCACGGTGACCCATCAGACAGTGAAAGACCAGCTCTTGGGCATCCAGGGGTGGTTTTGCAACTCCAAACCTTTCCTGGAAGACTGCTGGGTCCAGGGCAAGAGCACTTTCTAAAGAATTCACTGTGGGAAAGAGTTCATCAACATCACTACACTACTGAAATGCATTACTCAATTACAACATGTATATTTATATTGTATTTCCTTCCAAGTATGAAAATATATGTGCATCTCCTGAAAACCAATTATGCAACCCCTGATATCCATGTCATACGTAGATGAAGAGAAAGTAGGCTGATTAACAGGTGAACCTCTGGAACAAAAAAGAAACTCACACGGAATGTGAATCGATCCTGGAATTTTTCCTCTGACCACCTCTTCTTTCGATCGGACGTCAATCAGTACCAAGTGGGAGTTCTTCTCCATGAGAGCTTTGAGCTCACTGTAGGAAATCGCTGGGAATCGTACATTAACACACAGATAGAAGCATTTCATACGGCACTTTCTGAAGCAGCTATAAGTAAACGACCCCTTGTCATGCATCAGGGGTTTTTGAATCCAAGGACCCAGATAGCAAACTTGGTACCATGCTGGGACCGTGGAAAAAGACGATGACAATGACGCAGAGCCGCACATAATCACGTGGCGACCGAACGATTAAGAACTCGCGAATATGCATCACATTCTATGTAAAAACGGGTGGATCCCACTGTAATACTTACTAGATCTACCGAGGCAAACTGACTCTTACGGGAATGTTTGTAGTTGGTTGCTGAGCAACAAAGTAATTTGTACGTCGGCGCTGTTTCTCTCGCCATTTATATTATTAAGCGTAAAAAAATCACGCTAAAATAGTTTAATATGATGTGTGCCATATAGAAATGCTAACATACATATTCGTTCGAGGTACTGGCTGTTTTTTTTTTTTTATTCCGGGCATAAAGCAAGCCTTCGACTGTTTTTTTTTTTTTTTTTTGAAAAGTTAAATATTGTTTTATAGTGATGAAATTACAAAAACTGCTTGACGGTAGTCCAAGTTTTAAAAAATACTTTTCAGTCATTGCTATCATGTAATGAATATTACAAACTTCCCACATATCCAAGTTGCAATTTTAAAGTGGATATAAATGTGCATTATGGATAATGAGTAGAAACTGAGCGATCACTCGCTATGCTTCTGCATCATTATGAGGAATACCTTTCTTATCCATCGACGTTTGCGCACGTAGTGTCTTCAGTCGCGGACAGCACCAAAGTCGCGGTACTGGATTATCCCGCTACCAAACAGCGATTTATTCGGCTAAGCGCTTCCTGGTTTGAAGCTCCGCAAGTGCAGCCAACGAATTACCGGTCTATGAGGAAGTGAATGCAGTTCATTGGGTTATTTGCGTGATGGACACATGAGGCTTCAAAACCCGTGGTGGGTGGGTGTGTCCTGAACTAACTAATCAATGCTGAGGATCGATAGCCATCAGTGCGGGATACTCCCGGCCACCACAGGGTTTGAAGCCTCATTTTAGCGCCTGCATTGATTGGCTAAGTGTAATGTATTGTGAGAAAGTTAGTGCAAGATTTGTTGTTCCGCGGATGTGTACTATTCTTATAAGTGGTGTAGTTAAACACGAAGGAGGAAAAAAAAAGTAGTTCCGTTAAGTAAAGAAGCCAGCCTGCCCCTCCGTGTGTCTCCACATCATTCTTTATGTTCGTGTGTAAGAAAGGTACTCAGACAACACGAAGCATCTCGTAAAACTGCACCATTAACTGTGTCATTTTAAAAAAACGATTTGTTATTGAATACTAAGCGTGCAGATCTCGTGTGTCATACAGGTGTCTTCGGAGATACTGACACGCAGGTCGTCAACAGCGCAGAATGTGCTGACTTCGGAATGACTCAGCAAATGCAGCCGATATTCATAATGTCTGAACGCTCCTCCCGAAGTCATGCTCTAAGCCGGGGGGCTAGATGTCAGCTTAAATGTCCCAAAACATGTTCGAGAAGTCATTTCTTTAGTCCATACTATTGTCCGAAGCAATTTCTGCTTCGGCTGGATATTCTCCCCCCCCCCCCAAAAAAAAAAGAAACCAAACGTTAAAGCGTACCGTCGATACATCAGCAAGTTCGCATCTTTAAACTGGCCAAATGAAAAGGTCAAGTTGGAGAGAAGTAATGATAAATAAAATTACAATTTAACTCTGACTTTCCACTACTACACATGTATTTGTCATTCTTTGTGTGTATACATGAGTATTCTTCCAAAAGTGAAAATAACACAGTGAAAGATTTTATTTAAATGTGACTGTTTCACTGCTAGTCTTTACTATTAAGAACTGCATCATTTTTATTTCAAACTGAACACGAAATAAGCTCACGTAGGCGAAAATATAATCATAAATAGCATATCTCAGTCCCTTATTTTTTTATGGAAAAATATACCTCTTCGATTATACTTTATAGAATTGCTTTAATTCAAAAGCACCGTGCGATCTCTGTGGGTTGCATTTGAGAGCCTCTGGCAGAACGGGGGATGTTGGGCTCTGTCGTTTTCCGGCCGTGTCATTTTGTATCAAAGCAGGCAAGTTAAACAAGCTCGCAATCCCGAAGTCGTTACAATAACAGACAATAAATGACCACCAGTAATGAGAAGGCATGGCTCTGAATTTGGACACCAGCAGTCTGGAAGGTTATGTAGAGTGTTGCCGCACATTCAGGTATGTTTCAGCAGAAATAATCGATTTAGTATGTGTAAATCACATCAAAGTTATTTTTTGACCTTGTGGAGAAACGCCAGTAGCCACGAGTTGTAAAATAAATAATTCAACCTGGAAAAATTTTGAATTACCTTATATCAGTTATATTTACTTATCGTGTTTCAATTAAAATATTTTAGGCCCACTACTTACTGTAGTAATGGAAACATTAAATGTACCCACGTGTTAGAAGTGAACCTAATCTCTGGAGTGTGGAGTTAAGAAAAAATTATGCAATTATAATACTACTGCCACCTTTCAAGCATGTTTAATTTATTTGCGAATGCTGTTATTTCATCCTGTGTGTTGCTGCTGATGTTAATAATAACAACAACAACAACAACCAGTATTTTATTAATCCCCATAGGGAAATTCATAGTTTTTGTGCTTTCCCATTCTGCTCCCCAAGCTGGGTGAAGGGTGAGTGCACAGTGAGCCAGTGTCCAGCACCCCTGAAGCAATTCAGGTTGAGTGCCTTGCACAAGTTGCCCAACAGTGATACGAACACTTGCTGGCTTTAGGACTTGAACCTGCAACTTTTTGATTACAGACATAGACACCTAACCCACAGATCTACAGCACCGTATTAATATATGTATATATTGTTCAGTAATGTCACTGAACAATACATTAAGAACTGTATCAAAGGCTTTCGGAAAGTGGTTTAAAGCTATTACATAGTAGAGTATTTCTACACAGATTTTTCACCTTGACATGTACCAATGGTGTCAGTCCACTCTTTCCCCAGTGTGCCTATGTGGGTGGCCCCATTGCTCTGTGCTGCCTCCAGGCTAAAAAGTGACAAAGCAAGACGGAAGAAGGCATACAAACTTATCCAGCAGAAACTGGTACAGAAACAGGCTCTTAATCACTTTCCTTTCAGGTAATCTCAGTTTGTAAGCAGGCTTTTTACCCATTCTGTCTATCAGTTTAATCAGAAGCTAGGCTGTGGTACCGGTGATCAGCCTCGCCCCACATACGTATACCCTCGAGAAGTGAAACAGCTGATACGCACCGTGTTCCCCGGAGGAGTTTGTGACTATCCAGATCCGAGCAACGAAAAGGTATTAAGACACCTACCTTTAAAACAGTGGTTAACCTTTGGGTGTTTTTTTATTGCTATATAATCTGCAATGCATACTAGACATGTAATGCTACAATGTCACAATCTAATTTTACTGTCTTGTCAGGTATTTGCAAGCTGGTGACCTGTTAAAAATGTAATATTAAACATAATAGTTGCTAAATATTAGTCTACAATAGGGTGCCAAGTCTTACAATAATTGTATTTTAATTAAACATCTAGATGTAGTTCCTGGATTTTGAAGTTGTTTGCATTTTCTCTGCTTCATGTGTGAGAACATTTTTGCATATATTTATCCCTCTTTTTAAGGTGGTCCTGGTTACCTTAGAAGATCTAAATTCTCTACTTGTCTGATCAGTAGGAGCTGTAACCCAGTGTCCCGATTCAATGTTCTGATTATGCTTCTTTCGAAACAGCATTGTTTATTGCAATACTGCCATTGCTTGGAATTGCAGATTTTTTGTTTTATATTCATGATGGGAACTTTCTTGTAGAATATCCAAAAATATTATTTTGCAACAATACTGAATTCAAGTAGTATTCTATGTAATAGACACCAGTATTAAGGGATTGTACAGAATGTGATTGTTCAGGTTATTACCATGTAGTTCAGCATTAGCACAATAAACAATATGTTTTTCTCTTCCCAGTGAAGCTGTAACACTGGATCACTGTGTTGTCAGTGCCTTTGTATTGTACTCTTCCTCTAAGCCTTCAGTTTAGCTGTTATTTCATTGTACTAGTATGCTGTATACCAACAGATAAGTGCATCTTAGCTTTCTGGTTTCATAACCTTTAAGGTGGGTTGCAGCTCTTGAACTAATAAACACTTACAAATATTTAATATTCCTTCTATGCATGCTCCCATATAACAAGTTAAATTGTTTTACCTCCTGTCACATGCTGTATAAAACATCTTGCACCTTTTAAAGTCTTACATCTATTCAGAACCCATTCAACACTATGTATACAAGTTATTCAGCATGTTCTTTTTTTTTGGGGGGGGGGGGGGTGTATGGATTGTAACTCCTAGCTTTGTTTCCATATGATCGAAACTGACAGTAGTGTTGATACAATAGCTTGACTTTTTTATTAATGTAAAACCATACTTACATATAATACATACTTAAAATATAATCTAATAAAATTAAAAATACCTCTTTATCAATGGTATATATATAATTCAATTTATTCCATTACAACAATCAAAATCAACCAAAACATGCAATTTCACAATAAAAATCAAACTTCAATGCAATATGTAAACAACAGACCCTTTCTTGTCTGTTAACATCACTAAAAAAAAAAAAAAATGAACAATATGCATATATATGTATATAAACCAATACTTATAGTTGCTGAAATGCTAAAATAACCATCCACAATGTTACTCCGTTGATCCGGGGGTCCATTCTAGAGCGTGGGTTTAGCAAATCCTATACTTAAAACTGAATTCTGAAAAGAGAAAACTGAAAGCCCGACTTCAGGATTCCCCGAATTTCTCTAATCATAATTCACGTTTGACTATAAGATGTGTTAAATCCGTTTTCTGGAACGGACCTCGTGATTGGTTGGTGTCGGCGTCACTCCCAGGATTAGGTGGGACATAAACAAAAGGGGCCATTATGGTTAAAATGCTTGCGGCTACACAGCTCTTAGGCCGAGCTCTCAGCGGTGAATTGTTTAACGGAAGAATCCTGCGGCTGTCTCCGCCTCTCTTTTTTTTTATTTTTTATTTTTCGCAGCTGTCTCCTCTAGCTGCGACGCGCAATTCAATTCATTCAAAACAGCCGGCAATGTCAGAGTTAATTTCCGTGGACTACGAAGTGTTCGGGGATGTGCAGGGTAAGGTGTCTGTATAAATTTAATGTTAAGTACGTGATATCGTTTCCTACAGTGTTTTAATATTCTGCTCAAAGAAAGCTGAATGAGGGTATGGATTATGGTGGTAAAATTTCCTATGAGCATCATGCAGTGTTACATTTTACCGAGAGAACCTGCAGAGAACTGCGTAAATTGCATGTTTTAAATTTTGGGATTTGCCGGCAGCGTGTCGTGTCGTGTCGTTGGCTGATAATGAAATACGCTTACTAGACTTAATATGGAAAGACTCCGGAGTATAATCTCACATATTCATGGGCCCAAATGCATTCCTTAATAGGAATATGGGCATGGTTTGTCATTTGATCCTTCTTTGCAATCGTTAAATCGAAGCTGTCAAGTTATCGACCGGTTGCATGCTTTATGATCATACATTTTGTAATTTTATTACCGTGAGGTTTTACATAATAACGGAATAAGGATCCATAAATAGATGCACTGCCCGAAATATTTTCTATATATAGATATAAAGTGCGCGCACTTAAGTTCTGCAGCAGGATCATCCATCCATCCATCCATCCATCCATCCAACCATCCATCCATCTTCTAACCACTTATCCTGGTCAGGGTTGCTGGGGAACAAGGGGTATATTATAGGTTGCATAGAGTACAAGATTGGGGTGAATCCTGGATGAGATCCAAATCCAATATCTAGTCATGGAACTACATAATACATCATATTATACATATCAAAATAATTTGAAAATAGTTGTTTTGAAGTAATTTAAAGTCAGACATGCTTTGCAGTTGTGGATGGAGCTCGGCCAAGGAAAAGCTTGGCATTGACACCAACGGAATTTTGCATGCAGTGCATGTAATTCATTAAGAAATATGGTAACAAAGGTTGGTGGTGACATATTTACATTTAATGGACACAGTTTGGTAACGGGTGCAAAGGTTTTGTGATTTTACAAATGATAATATCCTTTATTAGTGTCATTTTCAGATACTTAGCTAAAGTGAAAAGGCAGCAGTCGTTACTGCCCTCCAAACCACCGGGCCTCTCAGCGAGTAGGTTACATTTCACCTTCACGGTACAAAGTTTTATAAAGGAAGGGCCAGATAATGGGCAGAATGAATACAGGGCATTTATTTAATTCATTGAAAGTGGATGAGACAAACATACCCTTGACCTATTAGTTCTCTGGTGAAAAAGAGAAAACAAAATAGTAATGTTTGATATATGGGCTAGCAGGTGTAAATATTATGAGATCTCTAACAATGCAGCTTAGCTGAATCTCTGTTGTACTGAACACCAGCAAAGCAACATCACTTGACATCCAGCGCTTATGTCTCTCTTATCTGTTCTTTTACAGGTGTTTTCTTCCGAAAGGTACCCATCTCTCTCAAGATTGTCTCTTGTTGTTTTGTTTTTTTTATTTACTTTTGGGTTACTTTGATAAATAGCTAAATATCAGTACACTGCCTTGCCAAAAAAAAGCCACACACTTCAATATTTTGTTGGACTGCCTTTAGCTTTAATTACAGCCTGCATTTGTCATCACATTGTTTCAATGAGCTTATGCAACATCTCCACATTTCATTTGCATAAATTTTTTTGCCGAGATCTTGTATTGATGACGGGAGAGTCGATCCACTCCGTGACGTCTTCACTGCCACATCCTAAAGATTTTCAGTAAATCAGGACTCAGTGGTAGCCAATTCATGTTTGAAAATGATTCTTCACATTATGATCCGATGAATCTTGGCATTGTCATCCTGGAATACACCCATGCTGTCAGTGAAGAGGAGATCCGTAGGTTGGGATAACCTGGCCATTCAGTAGATTCAGGTACTCATCTGACTTCATTTTATTGCTGTATAACATTGCTGAGTCTAGACCAGTCCATCTGTAGAAACACCAGGTCATAACTTTATTTAAATTCAAACTGCAACTTCTCTTTTTTTTTTTTTTTTTTTTTTTTTTTGAAAATAGTTGTGTTTATTGGTAAAAATTTAAAAAAAAAAAAAAAAAAATATTTTTTTTTTTTTTTTTATTCCCACCCCTTTTTTTTTTTTTGTTGTTTAACATCTTTGCGTTGTAACCAACCATCCTTTTGAACAACACCGTGTTCACATTTTTTTTTTTATCCCAACTCCATCTTTTTTTTTTTTTTTTTTTTTTTTTTTTTTTTGGCCAAGCAGTGTATGTAGTGCTAACAATTTAAAAAAAAAAAAAAAAAAATCTTTCATCTGTCTGTTATATCCTCACACTTTGTGTCCATCTTGATTTTTCTTCAATGGTTTGCATCCCCTTGTTGAATTAAACAGCATACGGAGAAAGAAGGAAATAGACTAAAGCTGGTGGGCTGGGTGCGAAACACCAACCGGAACACTGTGGAAGGCCAGGTCCAAGGGCCGAAGGAAACTGTGGAAAAGATGTGAGTATCATATTTGTCCACTAGGTGGCAGCAGACCGTGATTAAATGCAGCACTGTGGGGTATGACACTGAGTATGCGTTATAATGTGACAGCAAGTTGTTGCTACTGTATGTTTCTATAACAGACATCTGAAAAGTAGGCAGTGGTGATTGGGAAAGGAAAATGATGCATTGGTTTTTTTTTTCCACTAGAGGGAACGATATCTCAAATATGTTTGAATGTGTTGAAAAGTAGATATAACAGTGGAGCCATCTCCTGGTTCTGACCGATGTAAATGCTGGTTTTTATTAAATTTCCTTTTAAATTTATGACTAATCCTGGTACTCGCGTTACTTCAGAGCAGTGGCTGAAGTAAAACTTCTTGGCCAGTCAAATATATTTCTTAATTACAGCAGTAGTTGACATTTGCACTGAGCTGCATGTACAGGTACGTGTAGGTATGAGCTGTCCCCCCGTCTCTCAGCCTGTAGTGTGAATGGGGTTTCATCCAGTGATGGACCATGGCTTGCTCAGATGATCTATGCAGCCACAGCAAGACAGGAACCAGACCGTTGCTCTTCTCTTCTACACTGTGCAGCCACCCTTAATGGCAGTGAGCTTTATGGCTTTATCAAGCTTGTCTGAGATGGCACAGGACTTGTCTCCTGTGCAGCAACTGCTGACACCGTGTTTACTCGGAACAGAATGCTGCACTTGTTAAGGAATGTTTGGAGCGTGTCTCAGTGGACCTCCATGCAGTCTACACTTCTGTTCTAATCATACCACCAGTTGCTGGTCAGGAGCAGTTCATAGTGAGGGCAGAGATGTACAGCACTGAGCAAACATTTTAGGCACCTGGGAAAAAATGCTGCACCAAGTAGAATTGGTGCTCTTTTAAAGGCAAAGGGTAGTTGCACCAAATATTGAATTGCTTTAGGTTTTTTTTTTCTGTTTATGCATTTTGTTTGTTGTTAATTGATAAAATGACATGAACTGTTTCCTTTTTGAAAGCATCCTCACAGCTTTTTTTCGCAAGTGCATAAGTCTGTTGCACTGTACTGTACGTGGAGCGTGACAGAGCCCCAAACTACTCACTTAGGTAGTTGCCTGAACTGCAGTTGCAATATTTTAGTGTGGACTTCAATTTAAATTAAATTGATCAAGATAAAAATGATTCTTACCCATGTAATTTTATTTGGTCCTGCTGGCTTGCAGTAGAAGTGATGTATTTCCAATAGCACTTGAATGAAGTCTTTCTCAACACGGAGTTCAGAAACACATTGTGGTTTAAACAGCGAAACAAGCGACGAGCTGAACTCAAAAATCAGTTCGTGTACATGGGCAGCATGAGTGGTTCACGTGGTCCTCGGTATCGGCAGCCGTCTCCCCTCACCACGTTCCGGTGTTGCCGAGTAACGCAGCAGAGCTTTCCTCTAAGCCTCACCTTTACCGTCCTGCTTTTTACTCATGTGTCTTTGCAAAGTTCAAACTGGGCCAGGTGGTGTCCCAGAGAGATCCACCAAGGAGGAAGGGAAAAAGAAACTGGCGGGGAGGGAACAAGCAGGCCATTCAAGAGAGATGGAAGGGCGGAGATATTTATATATCTTTAGTAGGCCATGTGCTGAAGAAGGAGCCTGCACAGCAGATGGCCATGTGCTGGAAGAGCACAGCGATGTTATGCAGGTTTTCACTGAGCTTCATGGTCCTGTGTGAGGAGATCCTTGGTTCTGAGACTAATTCAGTCTACCAGTCAGAGAAATGATACGTTCTCTGTGGTGTGTTTTGATCGTTCTTAGCAATTTCATAATTCATGTTCTGCCCTAAAAGATGAAACCCCTCATCTACCAGTTGGCATCTGTACATACAGTACGCCGAGCATTGAACTGATGTGTGGTCATTTTGGGGAATCTGACTGTGATTTTTGGAATAAAACGAGACGATATGTGTGTGACATGTGTCGGAAGAGTACAGCTGGTAAACTGTGCTGCCACCCGATTGTCTGTATTTCCAGGAAGGATTGGTTGCGGAACACCGGGAGCCCCATGTCCCGCATCGACAAGGCCATGTTTGGTAACGAGCACACCATCCCGGCACTCCAGTTCACCTCCTTTACCACCAGATACTGAGAGGTTTAAACCACCGATAGCGAAGCTGGCTGACTCCAACAGGTCTGAGGACAGAGGAGACGCCATCTAAAGGCTTTCTAATAAAAAATGATGGGCAGGCACACGGGGGGGGGTTATGGAGTCACAGGGTAGAACACAGGAGATAAAGGAATCCTGTGTATGCTTATAATAATCATATCATATAATGAAGCGTGCCAATCTGAAAGCCTTACTTCAACAGCAGTGATATTATTATATGACATAATGTATTGTTTGAAACTAATAAACAAAATAAATATGGGTTGGTTTTTTATTAATGTTCTAGAAGAAAGACTGGTAATAATGGGGACTGTAATTTAAGGAAATTGTAGGGCTGTTATATTCTCCTGCATACCGTTATGCTAAAACAGTCACAAAGCAGCATGAGGAGAGTCAAGCTCCAGTTCCTGAAGAAACATCTACAGATCTTCCTCCAGCCCTCTAATGTGAATTTCAAGTGATTTTGTACAGGGGGGGAAAAGTAAGTGTGAGTGATTTTAACCATCACAATTCAAGCAATCTTACTGATTTCTTAATTCTCTCACAAAGCAGATGTCTAGAGTCATGACACTCCAGCTGCTGAATGATCTCAGAACTGCAGTAGACTTTAAAAGAAGGGTTGTGGTCATATGGCCATTAGGATCAGGAGATGTCATTTAAGACTAGATTTATCTCCTCTCTACACCAAAGTTTGACCTGTACTCAAATAAACAGGCTAAAAAATAAGGTAAAAGAACAACACATATTAATTTGCAGGTAGCATATATTCATTTTTCTCAGTGACTGGTAGGTTGCTGTGGTCTGAAGCATATTCCAGTAAAGAGATGAGCCTAACACAGATTATGCTGTGCATACCCATCTGTGCTTATTAAGCAGACGAAACATACAATCTGCTACCAGCATAGCGGGCCCTTCCAAATAAAAACAAGATCAACGGATTTTAGATCTGGTATATGAAATAGTCAAGTAAACAGATGTTCACATGTTTTATGATTGACTTTTACAAATCAGTCACACAGATGACCGTAGAGAGTTTTGCTAAGCAGAAACGACAGATGGGGTCTGACATCCAATTCCAATACAATAAAACCCTGGACTCTGGGCCAGCCTCTCACCACTGAATTCTGCCCTGTGTAAGTTGTCACCTCTCTTGGGCAGAGGTTTTAGTGTGAGCTGCTCCATTCTGCAGCAGGATGGTCTATGTAAGCAACGTGAGTACCTGGCTTCACCTGCCAGAGGTCCTCAATATCCTGTGGTCAGCTGTTTCTCATTCTCACGTTTGAATCCAGAAGGAAAAAATGTAATGTATGATGATGACAACCATGGGAACAGGGATCAAGCTCGGGGTGAGTCAGGTATAACTGTGTTAAAGATTGAACAGGGTAACCATTTTTTTCAAAAGTCAAGGAATGAAAAATCAGGATTTTTCAACTTCAACAAAGGTTATGGGATTCAGACAAACCCTGCAGTGACCAGACAACTTAAATGGGCAGGATTCATGTAGCAGCTTGGAGTACCTCTGCTGTGGGGCAAATGCTGGAGGTGGTGGGCGACCTACAATACCAATGTAAGAGCTTTGGTGGCATCAGTTGGAAGACCAAGAGATGGGTAGAGGAGGGGCAGCAACCAGACTGGGAAGAGCTCCTTCTACACACGACAGCTGAGAAGCTACTGGTGCCATAGTGAAGCAGCCTGCTCAAAATTGGGGGCTCCCCCTCCTAGAAGTGGGGGCCGACTTACCTCCAATTTGTCATCCTGACCTTCCTGTGCCCCACAGTCTTGCAGCTGGCCCATCCGGAAGACTTAGCCTGGCATTACAGGGTCAGTGTAGTTCCTGCAAGAGCGAGTCTACTGGGGAACTGCTCAGTGCAACGTAGAGAGCATCTCTTACAGGTATGACCTGCACATGGCAAAGAAGGCAGCCCAGACAGTCTTGATATAAGGAGCGGCCCTCAGTCTCCCAGGACTGGAGTATGTGCACCAGCTACAGGACTGTTGGGATGAGTAGTATCAATTCGCCAGAGCCAGCTTTGAGTAGCCTGTAATGGAGGCAATATCACGACCTCTGCTGCTCTGGCCACTTTTTCCAGCTTTGAAAATTCTTATGGGTGTAGAGCTGATGCATAAGTAAGATCCCCCCCCAGTTTGATATAGGCTTGAGGGGGCTATGTGCTGTACCACGTAGGATTTCTGGTATGGCCTTTTATGGTCCACCTTCCCACATCAGGACCATAGTAGAACTATTAAGTGTTCGGATAGTGGTTAGTATTCTGCGTTGTGGTGACAGTAATTCGGGCTTGAATGCAGGTCGCTGGAGCTTGAATTTCCATAAGCATTAATGGCTGAATGTACTGTGACGCATTATGGACATAAATATCTTAAGAAAAGCAGCACGCAGTAAAACAGGAATCACTATCGATTTGAAGTATACGAGCTAATACCTAAGCATAGCAACGGGGTGTTGAAGTGCAGTCCTTCAAGAGACAAGACAGCTGTTGGCTTGTGTGGGTGGTGAGGAAATGCTGGCGATCACTGAGTGAATCATGATGTTTTGGAGAGATGGTCTCGTCACATCTCGAAGAACTGCTCTGAGGCTGTATGACAGGAGCCTCACTACAAGAACTGCAAAATGGTTCTTTTCTGTAGAGCTACAGTGCACTAATGTGGTCCAGCAAAGTCACACGATTGGGCTGATACCGCTTATGGCCATTACCATAAAGTAAATTACATAGTGCATTGTAAAACAAACAAAATACTAAGTTAGCATGTCAGCAATTAAATTTAAGCTTTCAGACACACTCTTATAAATGCATAAGGGTGAAAATGTCGTTCATGCATAACATTAGAATGAGCTCCCTCTACTATGCTCTCTCAACGATTATTCATGAATGACGTGGTGGAGGCGACATTATTCTTTGTTGACTTCATTTCCCGCACCTTCTATAAATACCTAGGAAGGATATTTCATTTCTGCCTAAATCATAATTATTTAATCACTTGTCGTGACTGATTTCACCCGCTGATTCAGACACACTATGCACCTACTTCCCCTAAAATAAGCATCACTGCTGGTTTCATCACTCCTAAAACGTAACGAGTATGATGCATGAGTAGAAGCCAAATTCCGCAGGTAGTAAATCATATCATTGCTCGTTACAAATAATAAATAAATACCATGCACTTATCTAGCACAGGGAATATATGCACAATGTCGGTCTCGTACTAATAGAAACTCAGAAGGTATACAAAATAATAGGAATAACATGTAGGTAATTGAAGGATTGAATTTTTGTGGAAAAATAAAATGCAAAGTGATAAGGCAAGGACTGAGTTATTTTGCGAAAAAAGTGGTGTCCATGTGTCTTGTGTTATATTAATATTTGATAGTAGTTTCTCAATGCCTCTTCCTGTACTCATATCAAACTATCAGATTAATACCGTTGTATAGCACCTACATTATAGGTATGAACACTGTCGAATGAGACAGTGTATGTTGGAAGGGAGAGGGGGCAGTTAGTGCCGTGAAATACAGTATGAGAAGAGCACCTTCCAGGCTGCTGGGTGTGGAGTGAAGTGCTCTTTCACACCCTTCCCCTTTTCATCTGAGCAGAGGGGAGGAAACAGGCCGTTCGCTAAAACAAGACCTTTTCCATTCATTGGGAGAAGGTAGGGGGCTCGGTCAGCCAAGCTGCCGCCGCTTTATTGGTGTTCACAAGGATCGATGGATAAATGTCTCGGAACATGCCTTGTTGCGTCGCCAGCCATGTGAAAGAAAGATGCGAGCGTCTAAGGATAAATTAACAGAGAAGAACCGACGGTTTTAATCGTACTTTGTTTACGAGATTTTTTATTGCGATTTTTCTTTTTTTTTTCGTGATAAAAGACGAAAGGGGGATTTGTGGTTTTCCCACCTCCTGCTAGTTTGCTAATAAGCTAGCTACCCAAAAAGCCTCGGAAACAAGCGGTTGGTGGCTAGCTATCCGAAAAGGTAGGCTGATTCCGATTCTCCAGATAACGGGTCACAGTCGCGACGTGTAGCATTCATCATATGCTTTTTAACCCCCCTCATCGCACAGTTGCAGGATGATCGTCGTGCGGGTTAGCCCACCGTGCCTTATACATGCTTTGTTTGTCCGACTCTGGAGGTGTGCAGCCGCAGCCGGCCGCCTCATTCGGTCCCCCGAACGGCTGGGCGGACCACACCGGACCCGCTCGGCTCGAGCGCCAGTCTGCTTCTAGGCGCTCGCGCGCGTGGCTCCAAGCACGCGCCGAAATCCGTATTGAGATAAGCGCCGGTGGCTCCGAGCGCGCGCTGTAATGTACCTTAGAGATGCTGCAATCTTTACTGAAATAAGCAGCCCTGCTCCTCCACCCCTCGCTTGGCGGACCGTTCATCCATCTGTCCCTGTGTAGTTTCATACCGTGCTCGCTAGCCAAATAGCTAGCTGAGTAAACCGTGCAGTCTACCAAATTATCTAATCCGGCTTCGAGTTAAGGGGGTTACAGCTAGATGTCGGAGTGTTCCTGGGGCTGGTGCGGTTAGTGTAGTTTCTTGCATCTTAACTGGATTTGTCGTACATATAAGACAGAATTACGCACGTTTTTAAATTGCAATTCAATTTTTCATGTTCCATGAAGCGATACAGTAGATGCGCTGTGCATCTTAGTTGGCCAGGTAACATCCGTGAGGACAACTGACTTGTGAACAGGTGTGTTAATTTCATACTGATTTCGCTAAGCCGTTCAGCATGGGGAGATGTATCGCTTCGTCTCGGTCAGGAATTTACCGTCAGAATACAGAGTACTTTTAAACGTATGTTACTTTCTATACGCAGCTGCGATATTGGGATTCTTCTACGTATGACCCCGACGTAAATAAAAGATTTTTCATTCATGTAAACTGCGGTTTCCTCTTACGTTTGGTGGGACACAATGACATGTTTGTCTTTCTACAAACCAATAATTCCGTCTTATTAGTTTCCTACTCTGTATGGAGTCGTTTGTTCGGCGTGTAGGCTGTAGTAGGAAGGTCCTTCATGCCGTTCGTGAATACTTGAAGGTTGTTTACCAGACTATCTTGGAAAACAATATTACTGCAGTTTCTTAAAATGATTCTGGACTTCTATCCTTATAAAAACGGAATAACAAGCTGGCAATTATAGTGGTAGGACAAATGAGGGTTCAAAACCCAGTCGGTGCTGGGATGTTGAAGCCTCGTTTGTCGTGGTATTATTCTGGCTTGGTGTCTGCTGTCTGGCTATTATCACACAATACATCAGAACAATCTAGTGAAGAGGGAACTTTCTACTGCTGCTTTAGTTGTGTTTGTATGTCGCTATTTGCAACAATGCAACGCATCAGCTGATCTACTCTGAAAATGATAGCGTTCTGTCTGATCCAGGTCTGCGGTGTCCGCTGAAATATTGTTGTGTTGGGGGAGGATCGTCCCCATATGAGGTATGTGTTGATATCCCGCAAAAGGGGCATATAATCAAGTAGTTCAGTGCTGAAGGAAAACAAAACACTTCAATTAGAGAGAGTTTGGTAACAAAATACAGCAGGCAAGTGGAGTAAAGGATTCATAGGCCTGATGTTGAGGGGGGGTAATTATTACTGTAAAGGGCACCAAGTGGTAGTGATGAAAATGGAGACACCGGCTCACCGTTCCAGACGTAAGGAACAGTACTGCTTCAGCCCCGTGAGTGGGGCAGTGCAGAGGATGCTCAGTCTTTGTCATGGCAACCATGGCAACGGTGAAGGCCTCCACTGGCTGATGAACTCTTGTTTTCAAGGGTCCCTTCCTGAAGGTGGGCTTAACAAATCCTACAGTCAAGCCTGAATTCTGATTGAAGAAAAGTCTGACTTCAGGATTTGCCCCGAACCTGGAATTCACAAAGTCGGAAATGCTGCTTTCTGGTACAGACCCCAAGATTTAAAATCGACAGCCTGGATAAATTCAACGTTGTACATTAACCTTCTATACCAACATAATTTACTACCTGGAGTTTCTGCCATTAATTTCCTTTTATTCTTTATTTCACAGGTAGTGGGGAGAGTTCAGCGCGGATAAATAGGAGACTCAGATTGATTCTCATTATCTGTGGTTTGTTGGTGTGAGGCCCAGTGTAGCAGGTTGGCTGCATTTGTTGTTTGTGTTGGTGTTTCTCAACCAGTTCTTCCTTGAAGGGTTTTATATGCACACGTTCAAGGCAGGAGTTAGACCAAGTCCCCTGGACAGCATTCTGATGCAAAATGCATACTTTTTTGGCCTTTTCAGTTGTGGATTAGAAGCTTGTAGTTAACTCAACAATTATTGATGCCCCTCATGAAAATGAGCAAAAATGATTGTAAAAAACACTGAATGTTTGAATCATTTTGTAAGTATCTTGGGAAGCCATATAGGCCTACTTTTAACACCGTACTTTTTTTGAACACCAAACATTTTGATGAGTAGTACAATTTTTTTTTTTTTTTTTTTTTCTGCAGAACCCAGATTTAGAATTTTCAAAAAATGCTGCCTGTATTTGTTAAACCTCTGAGGATTTAAGGGTTTTTCTAATTCAGTGTTGCATTTTTACTTTTCTCTGTCTTTCGGGTGACTCCATATTGACTAATATTTCATGGACAATGTACCCACGTCTGGTATTTGTGTCAGAAACGGAAGCTGTTAATTATTAAGCAGCCTCCTGCAAAGTCCTGCTTCAGTTAGCCATTACCCGTCTGTCCTGGGCTCTCCACAGTCGTCACATGATCCCTACTGCTTGAGGTTGAGAAAGGGCTGAGTGCCTATGGTTTGTAGTACAGCAGGGGGTCACAGGCATATTAGGCAGGTAGGACCGGGGGTCTGTGTTTTACTGCGGTCTGTGCGGGGGTCCTCATCGGGGGGTTTGGACCAGAGTATGGCGCTTAGCTGTGGTTAATGTGGCAGTCTTGTTCAGAATGTTAGGATCGGAGCACGGTATTTGACCAACGTCCACACAGTGGTCCTGTTCAATGGGTTAGCATTAAATCTTGGTGCTTTACCACAGTCAACACAGAGGCCCTGTTTGGGGAGTTAGGACTGGAGTGTCATGCTTTTACTGCAGTCCAGACAGCAGTCCTGTTCAGGGAGATGGAGAGATGGATTGTGCAGCTTAATCTGGGTCACCGACTCCCTCGTCCTGCCCCGCATCTGTAGAGCCACAGCAGCTCTATCACCCAGTGCTGCGTTTCACTCAGACAGAGCTGTTTTCCTCGCAGCAGGAGGCCCACACTCCCACCCCTGGGGGATCAGCATACAGCAGACGAATATGAACGAAGAATGAGCTTTGATTTACTATGCATAACACATTACCTGATTCATCTGCTCCTTTCTGAAGCTCCTGTCTACTGTAAACTTATTTCATATCAGACTTCTTTTGTTTTGACAGATTTCCTTGTTTCTTTTGGAGGTTGTGTTGAAATCCGTGTTTTATTTAATTGTCGCCTTATTTTTAGCAGACCTGACCAGCTGGTGGAGCGTTATTTGACAGGGTCAGGAGAGGATCAAGATGTCAAACTGTACACCAAAAAAACAAGGAGCCATTTCTGCAGACCTGAAAATTCGGGCTGGTCTGTCGGAGCTGACAGACGGACTTCCCGATGCCCCATGGGGTGGCATTAAGTTCCAGCTCCAGTTTTTGGGGGGGGTGACAGCAATTTACAAAACTCCCAGTACAAAGCATTTGTGAGTGAGCCTACACTTCCCCCTGTGGGTACAGTAAATCTGACAGTAAACACACCTCGTTGTTTCTTAGTCAAACCGGATTTCACCTGCCTAATTGGAGTGTTTCGTAGTAAATTGAGGTTTTTATCTGAAATCCTGATTGCACGTCTGAAAATGTGAGCTTTGAACTTTGAATGAAATGAAGTTTATAGGAACTTCATTGGCCATTTTATGCAAGTATGAATAGTGGAGCACGTCAATTCTTTGGTTTTCATGTATTTTGTGTTTGTGTGTGTGTGTGTGTGTGTATACACAAACACACAGGCAGTTGAGCGGAAAGCGTGGGGTCTGAGCACGGGCTCAGCCATTTATCTGGAACCAGCAGAACAGTTTGATATTAATAGTCTTGCTCAAGGGCCCAACAGTGATATAACCACCATACTGGCCACTGGATGGTTAAGGTTGCAGTGCTGGTTAAACCGTGCATGATAATGTAATGTAAGCCATATATAGACTGTACATTGATCAGGAGCTGGTCTACCACACCGCAGTGCCGGGAACAGGGGTGGGAATGGTCCGCATCATCACATGTAGGAGCTGTCGAGAGTACAGTGTTCTATTGGACATCTGGCCTTTATATTTGGTTCTCTATAATGTACTGAGTTTTCAACAAACACCTGTATGATTTTTAGCTTTCAGTTTTTGCCGTGCGTCTACGACCTGTAATTCTTTGCTATTAACTGTCACCAGTGAGCAGGGCTGTTGCCAAGGGGGTAAAAGGAGCTGCCAATTCTAGCGCTCCCCAGTGGTATAAAATACACACTTCACAGTATATTGCAGACAGCTGTATATATATCTGGGGGCTCGGAGCAGCACTCTGTCTGTTAATAAACCTGCCGGCGGTCCTCCATGTGCTCCCTAGCATGTGACCCCCGCCGTCTCAGCCCCCATTTCTCGGTTTTGGTGTCCGTGCTGAAGCATGTGACTCCTCCAAGCCCAAGGTGGCCCGTCTCAGCTTCTCGGCAGAGGCAGAATTGTTCAGATGCGGTTGGCATTTCTTCCCACTTCGATCCACGGTCCTGTTTACAGTACGTCATGGATTATTTTACAATGGTGACGACATAAAATGCACCACTGTCTCATAGAAGACCAATTTACTGTCAAAGATAAAGGCACAGGGAATGGGGGTATAGTTACTGGTCAGGCTTTTAGGGAATTTTAGGAGCTCTACTGGAGGCTATCGGTCAGTCTGTAAGGGAAGGGAGATCTACAGGAGGCTGTCAGGGTCAGTCTGTAAGGGAAGGGAGATCTACAGGAGGCTGTCTGGGTCAGTCTGTAAGGGAAGGGAGATCTACAGGAGGCTGTCTGGGTCAGTCTGTAAGCAAGGTGAGGGGCTTCTGTACAGTACCGCTATCTTTAGTTGGAGGTGGGGCTGTATAGGAATACAGTCTGCTGAACCCATGGTCTGTCTGAAGTTTCCAGGATCTCAATGAAAGTGTTTCAGGGCTGATTTTTTTGTGATTTGATGAGCTTAAAATTGCATTTTGTTAATGCTAATTTAAAATACTCAGACAAAGCTAATATTTACTAGGCATTACGCTTGACCTACTTTGCAAGCATGCTGTTATACAGGAAAGGCATTTGACCTGAGGTGCCCCCCCCCCCCCCAGTGGACTTTGATGTTGCCATACTGTATGTGTGTGAAGAAAGAGGGGCCCTTTGTGAGCAAACCTCTGTGTTGTCTGTCAGGGAGAGAAGGTCCAGTGGGCACTCTGGCATTCCATGAATGCATGGCTGCCAGTACACAGTGGGCTGCAGGCTCTTGGTCGAGATCACGCAATGCTCTTTCTGACGTACGGCACCGACCACTGTGTGCAGAAGGCCTTGTTGTTGCTTAGGGTTAGGGTCAGCGAATGCAGCTGAATTCTGAGTGTCTCTCCTCGGTCTTTCCTGAGTGTGAAGTCATGAGGGTCTTTACCCACAATGCTTCACATTCCGTGTGTAAGATGAAGCTGAAAGCTGCCTCTAGTTAGTCAAGTCTCACTGCTCACAGTGCTCATGGCCTGATATTACCCAAATTGCTCCCAAATCACAGCACATATGTACTTATAGATGCAAAGCGCGTCTTTAAAAAGTAAATGCATCTGAACGCTGACTGCTGGAATGGCTTGGGGGTGCCGGGGGTCGTGCTGGATTCTCAGTGGTTCTTCTGATTTGTGGCTCTCAGCACCCTGGTGCATTGTGGTCCTTGTGCTGGGACCTGGCTGCAGGAGACGTAGTGAAGAGACCAGTACCCACCAGACCCCGGTACCTGAACCAACACACTATGATTTTTAATTCTTTTAGTCTAGATGCCTGACATTCTGCCCCAGGACCCAGTACTCCCAGCTCAGTATTTGAACCCCCCCCCAAAATGGCTCACAAGAGGCAACTGGGGAGTCAGGAGGTGAGCTTGAAGAAAGCTGAATCCTTGAAAGGGTGCGGAAGAGGTGTGCGGGTGGCCGTGTACATCTACGTCCCGGAATCTCTCCATGTGAAGGTGGCCTGTGGATCTCCTTGCTTATGTGTCATGGATACGTTCACGTTTCATTTTACCTTTTGGAGTAAGAGTTAGGGGAGCTGTGGTTTTTATTCTGGGGCAAATCTGCACACTGGGGGTTTAGGGTAGAAGAGCAGGTCTTCTGCCCTAAACCCAGAATTTGCCGCTTTGCCCCAGAATAAAAAATGTCTGTAGATTCCTACATCAGGGTGGACCTACAGGCTGAGGTCTGTCCTCTCTGATATTTTAGTGAGAAAAGGCATGACATCACAAAGTGTGCTGAGGACATACCAACATTGGCCAAAGTCGTCGTGTCTTTGTGTTGTTCTCTCATTTTCTCCTCAATGACAGCTTTAAGCAGAAAAGTTTGCTCAGAAATAACTTCTGTAGGGTAGGCAGCATCTTTTAGCCACTCTGTCTGATTATGGATTTAATGTATTGCTGTTCGCTGGTCATGTGACTGGGAGCGGAGACGTCCCACCGTAACAGGGTTCAGGTATGACCGTACAAAAATGTGGAGTACCGTTCAGTGAGTAGTGCCACATGTGAATTTTTGTGCTTCCTTTTCTCTTGGGGTGAGAGGCGCGTCTCCCAGCGACTCGCCTAAAGGCACTTAACAGCTTGATAAAGCAGTCTGGGGGAGGGGTGCACCTTACAAGTCGTAAAGGCTGTGTGTATCAGACAGACGTCAATAGAAGCTTCTCAGTTCTCTAAACTTACACTGAGGCATGACGCTGATCGTTCATGATCAATATCATCCCCGCTTTCACACGTTATCCGGCCGTCAGCGCACAGGAGGGAAGAGTTGCAGTCGTGAGTGGGTGATTAACGTAGGCCGGCCGAGGGACTAGGGATGCCAGACGTTCATTCTTCATGTTCCCCGTGACCCGGTTTCTGACCTGATTTTGGCTATGGTAAGTTTAGCCGCTATGGCGCTATTCCTCCTGCAGGTCCAGATCCCTCGCTTGTTGCCGTCACATTCAGGCAGAGACCATGTGAACACTTTATGGGTTTTTGCCCGATTTCTGTACCCCTCCTGTTTTTCGTGGTCTCTAAAGACTTTTCCCTAAACTGTCTGTTAGCCAGTGATCGCCTCCTGCTTTGAGTTTGGAACTTACTAGTTCGGGGAAGAGGGCAAAGTGGGAATCCCAAGACCACATTCAAGGGAGGGGTGGCCATATCTGGGCAGCCCCGGGCTGCTGCTCTGTCTATGTCGCTGCCCTGCTGGCACTTTCTCTCTTCATTCCTGTTCCTGCCTTATGATGTCGCTGTGCTTCTTGTATTTCGTTCCACCTTTTCAATGTGAGATATTCTTACCAACGGGAGCCTCCATCTCTGACTGCAGAGCTCTCTCTCTCTCTCACTCTTTTAGTCTCTCTTTCTTCCTCTCTCTCAGTCCCTCTCTCTCTCTCTCTCTCTCTCTCTCTCCTAGCACACAGCCTTTTTCTTCTGCTGCTGCCTCTGCTCAGTTTGCCCGTGGGGGTCATCTGGGTGGGGCTCCCTAACGCAGCTGGGGAGGTCTGTGGGACGGCGGGGACGTGCTGCATGACTGCTGATGAAAGCAGGGACGCAGGGTCGGGAGCTTCGCCTCTTCTGAAGCTGGGATTATTATTCAGTTTGCGGTCCTCCCGCGAAAACATTTTGGTTCCCATTATGTCAGTAGACAAAAATACAGAAAAAAAACTACTTTTACACTGTTTAAATATACATCATTAGTGATGCAGAGTAGCTGAAATGTAACCTCTGTTTACGGGGATGCCTTAGCTCACCTGTTAGGGTGTGTGGGAATATACAGTGCTAGGGAGTAGGCCGCGGGATCTGCATACAGACATTCAGTGTCACACTTCACCTGAATGGCGTGTCTGGGCAGCTTTGGAATGTGGGCGGAGACGCGGCCAGCATGCTGGGAAATCAGTCTGCACAGTTGGGTCCTAACATTCTGCTCTCGAGGGACGGGACTTCCCTGCCACCTGCCAGGGCCCTGTGCCGTCACTGCTGGGGAGATTGACTGGTTCTGCGTTCTGTCTTACTGGGGCTGTAAAACTAAGAAATCTTAACACCGGAGCTTTTCAAACCAGTACCATGTGAATGGAGGTGAAATATTGAGTGAAACTGGGAGATGAGGATCAGAGTTGATGGGATTTAAGATTTATTTAAATAAAAGGTGTATTTCATGTTAGGTTCAGGGAAAAGGTACCAGAAATGACATTCGGATCTAAAGACTCTGCCTTTCTGTTTCACCTTGTTAACCAGGCTGGGAATTGTTCTCATTTCAGCATTTCAGTTACCAGTTATCCCAAGGTAGAGTTACAGTCTCCATCGCAGGCCCTGTGTCACACACTCACACCAGGTAGAATAACCCTCTCCATTGCAGAGAGGGACATGCAGCATTTTCCTCTCATTCGCTTTGTCAATTCTGTTTGTGTCTCTAAACTGACATAGCGCATGCTTGTGCAGAGACCCCTGCTTTTAGGCCTAAGGTAGACTCCTCCTACAGAAGGATCAGCAGACCTCTGATCCCACTTCCTGTGATTAAGGGAAACTGTCTCAGCAACCAAAGTACTGAAGCGGATATGGGGGCAGAGAGGATGAGGCCCCCGGCTATGAGGACGCACAGCGATCAATACTTAGTGTGTTAGGCCAGCCTTCGAGGGCTTACTGTAGTACAGCTGGACAGACTCTGAAGAGGCCAAACCTGCCCCTGTGGCTGGGGTGCGTCTCTCAACTCCTCTGTCTAACCTGACTGCCAGCTGGCTTTCTCTGAATGGGAGCAAACATTCACACCGTCGCATTTTCTCTGTCATTCCCACTCGCGTACACGATGACACACTAGCAGGAGGCTCCTGGGCAGCAAACGGCCAATCCATCCCAGACTGAGCAGGCCATCCCATAATTATGCAGAGGGTTGAAGAATGAAAGTGACGGAATGCTAATTTAATAGATTAGCTCTCACTCTTTGAGTGCTGTAATTAACTCCAGGGCTTTTATTTCTTTAGAGAGTAGCCACGTGTCCTCTTCCTGTGTCTTTCTGGGTATGCCTTAAGTATGTGAGCTTTTTCTGTCAATTTCAAATGACTGTGTTTTCTGGGGCTTGGCCTATACCAAGTGGCAGCTCATTAGTTCTGTTTATTTGGACTGAGAGTTCCGGAATAACATCGTTATTCCCTAAAAGCTTCAGTGAACTAGCTATGTACACGTCCTTCGGAGCAGGAAGCAGTTTCAAGCTGGCTTAGCAAATGTTAAGCTTTGCCTGGGTCTGGTTTCTGTTTCTGGTCACTCATTGGAAGGTCAATCTCAAAGTGCTTGCACCCAAGGTGGCCCCTTGACAGCTATGTGCTTGTGACACGTCAATCGCCTCATTTATATGTCGCATGTTTAAAAAAAAAAAAAAAGGTTTCATTTTTATAATGCGAACGTCATTGCATGAGAATGACCAGAATGAAGCTCCTTAGGTGACACGAGCTGTCGTCACAGGTCGGATGACCGTCCCCCCTCGTCAGACGCCATGACTACGATCTCCCCCACTGACTTCGACAGTGTGGACATCCAGCAGCAGTACAATGACATCAATAATCGCTGGGACCTGGCATCAGAGAGCGACTGGGACAACGAGAACAGCTCGGCCCGGCTCTTCGAGCGCTCCAGGATCAAGGCGCTGGCAGGTACTTGAACCCCCTCCCCCCAGCACCGCCTTTTCTCACATTCACATTAACAGGTCACTATTGAATAATCATGCAACATTATTTGCACAGACTGTTATTGCACTTTGAGGAACAAAAAGGTTGACGTTACTATACCTAGAGTATTTATTTTAGCTACTAAGCTCCAAAATTTAGAACGTTGTTTCATAATATTGCTGCTAGAGGACAGAATCTAATTTTAAACAGGAAAAGACCATAGCACGCAGCCGAGACTCGTCTTGTTTCTCGATCCTGTCTCGTGCAGGAATAATGTGGCATAATGCTTCTACCGGTATGATGCAATCATCTCCGTGACGGTTGGGGCGTTGGTGATGTGTCAGCGTGTAATAATCCTAATTAATTTCAAATAAAACCTGCATTTGCTGCCTTGTGCTCGTCGTGCCGCTGGCTGCACTCAAAAGCTCAGACAACCAGACGCTTTCTCTCATTCATGCCAGTCTGCTAAATTGCTGGTGTCGACTGCCGAAGGGTATCTCACTTCTCTCTTCTCTGCCTTTGTACCTGTCAAAATCACAATTAACATGAAAGTAGTGTGTGCTAGGACACAACGTGACTATTTTTTTAAATTGTATTGTCATTGCACAAGTTCTCACCAAAAATATTATATATTCCCCCCCAAAGCCTTCGTAATTTTGTCTTGCGTATATTATTTTAAATTCTGTTTTGATTTCATTTCCTTTTA
This sequence comes from Gymnarchus niloticus, assembly GCA_009936485.2. Lineage (NCBI taxonomy): Eukaryota > Metazoa > Chordata > Actinopteri > Osteoglossiformes > Gymnarchidae > Gymnarchus > Gymnarchus niloticus. The sequence continues at coordinate 1,752,139 of JAACJT020000002.1, read as the reverse complement.
GCTTCAAGTATGACTCCCCAATCTTTTGAAACATTGGGTTGCAGTTCCGTGGGCCTCCAGCAGGGGGAGGCAGCCAACCATTCGATATTCACGCTTAAATAAGAGGCTGTATTGACGATTAAGCAAAATTTTAAGAGGCTGAGGCAGTACAGTGTAAAATTATCTGTTTCCATTTTGATGATTCGTGCTTTTAGATAAATGTTTTTACTATATTCTTTGTTTTTGCTCAAACTAGGACAACGGCTTAGTAAATCTGCACTTAAGTTTTAAAACAAGTCACACTTCTTTCAACAGCTAAATGTTATTTAATGCACTGCCTGAAGCAAAGCAGGGGACTTTTAAAGGTAACAATGGTTAGACTTAGCCAATTGCTAATCATATCTTATATATAAATGAGTGAGGCAGTGTTCTGTGATGTTCTTCACATGGTAAAAATAGCTGTAATACAGTACATGGTGTACATTATCATTTCATTTGGAGTTTGTTGTAGATAACAGTGGCAGACCACATGCAACAGTAGATGTCAGCGATAGATTTGACCCTGTGGAAGGAGCAAAGTACAGCAATAGTTTGATTTCTGTCACCGTGAATGAATCTTTGTAGTCGCTGCTGCAACATCACAGCCCCGCCTCCCTTTATCTTATGTCGAAGAGCCTGCTTCGCGCTCTGTCATCGCCGGTACCTGATTCCCTGAGCAGTCTGAATCTGCTGCAGTACCCACCTTCTTCCTGGGCTACTGCCTGGGGATGAACCACTGTGGTATATATCCATGGACTTGTGGTCCAATGAAGGGGTCTGTCTGTTGAGCCTTTGAGTCCTGCAGCCTAACCTCTGTTTTAAAATGGCTAACAGAAGTATGAATAAAGGTACGCAGGAATTCTTTGACTCTCGCATATTTTGTCATGCTCCATGGGGAGAATCGCAGACACGCGCGCACACACACACACACACACACACACACACACACACCGGTGAGGATGAAGTAATTTATTCGGCACCCCTGGATTGGTGTTTGTGGTTAAGGGCCTTGACTAGGGGCCCACCAATAATAGGCACAAATCCAGTAAAACTTCTAAATCAACAAAAAGGCATTAGCATGTGTCTTTGGATTAAAATGTCAGCTAAACAACATAAAAATTTTATTCATGTCACATGGTCTTTGCTAATAACAGATTGACCATACATAATGACAGGTGACTAAGTGCTGGTTCTGAAATCCATGGCAGGGCCCGGTGCCAGAATGCCTGGTCCTGCTAACCAGGAGGGTCCACAGCTCACCAGCACACTCAGACATCAATGTTCCCGCCATCCAAACAGACACATTCTGCCACCTTGATGAAAACTCAAGCATCCTGGCAGCAGATCTAACTCATGAGTCCCCCCACCCCCACTGTCTCTGACTTGGTACAACCCATGGGCAAGCAGAGGCCTGACGAGCTCATTTCCTTGCCTGACACTCCTTTATTATTGGTGTGGCCCTGGGCCTGTTGACGGAGCCTCCTGCTGCTGCTTCTTCTGTCTGTTGATGCACCGTCAGCCTTTTTCACCATGTTGGCCTTCCCCGGGATCCCTGGGGGGCCGTTTGGGCCCCCACAGTGGTCCTGGTAGCCCCGCTTTGGTTATCTGCTGCCCTCTCTCCTTTCTTTCTCTTTTTTGATTTGCATGTCTGTTTTCCTCCTAAGGCATTCCCACTCTGCAGAAAGGCTCCCTACTCTCCTACATGCTCAGACCCATTAGTCTCTGAAAGATAAGCATTTATCTGCCTCGTTTGACTCGTTCTGTTAGTAATGCTAACATTTCTGTTCATACCCCTATGTGCTAGTTTTGTTTTTTCTTTCCCTTTTGGGGGACTTTGACCGTAGGGGGGTGTTGGGCTCATTTTGCTGCCCATTCTTGCTCAGATGGTCGAAACCTTTCCTAATGGGTTAGTGTACGGAATGGAGCGAAAGACGGGCTCATTTAGGACAGGGGATGTTACTATACACTCCTGTCAAAGTACAGCCTCGGTCGCTATTAGAAGTATGGCCTGTTGGTAAGGAATTTATGCACAGGACTGGTTCCACGCACCTGGTGTGTGTGCATGAGAATGGTTATGTAAGGTGAGTTGGGCAGTGGCTAAGGATGTGGACTCAAATCCTGCCCAGAGGCTGGTTCAGACCCCCACTGTTTGACCTTTGAGTGTGACCCAAATTGCTGTAGTAGAATGTCAAGCTGTAAAAGCTCATTTGAATAAGCACATCAGTCTGAACACCTGAAAGCAATGTAATGAAGGGAATCTTCATGCTATTTACACGTAAGGCGCTGCACACAGTGCCATTAATCATTTTGGAGCTATTTTTAAAGGGCCGGCGCGTCTGCTTTGTAGGAGGGTGGCTCCCTGAAATAGGTCTGCTGGGTTTGAGAATGCCTTGAACCTCTCGCTCCCACAGTGAGGAAGTACGTGGGGGGAGTCCTAGGATTGCTGGGAAGCTTTTCACTCGGTCGCACCATTCCTGACTTTCCTATAATTTGGTCCTCTCTTTGGAGCCCCTAGCCAACTCTGTCTCTCAATCTAAACCAATGGCACCCTGAAAGCTTTGGGTGTCCCTTTATAACATAAGTTTGTTCCCACATTTCCTTTTCTCGTTCCATATTCTTGTCTCTCATGCCAGCCATATTTTTCTCATATCATTGCTTGCCTAAATTGAAATCTAACTTTACTTTTTTCGTCCTGCGCTCTTGCTTCTGAAGCAAGATTGGTCCTTGCGATGAAGCGACTTCGGTCCCACACCACTAGGCACCATTCAGGCCTCAGATGTGAATTTCACGCGTTTGCAGTGATGATAATGTAAATGCTGCGTGCTGGCGGACAGAAAACCATGGAAACCACAAGGCTTGGTGCAGGAAACTGCCGGCACCTCACTGAGTCCGAGGTGATTTCTATTATTACGTGTATTAAACTAACATGAAACGTTAGACATTTCTACATGTTTTCCCAAGAATCAGTACACAGTCCTTGTACTGATGGGCACAGATAAATGATTGTGATTAAATGTTTAGTTTATTCAATGTGCAATTTAAGTGTAGCTATTTTCATTACATTAGCTAAATGGCAACAAAATTAAAAGTAAAACTAAAGTAAAAGTAAAACATTTAAATTTTTGCATTAAGATCTTCCTCTAAAACATATTTCCTGCATTTCTGAAGTCTTTGGATAAACCACGAGAATCCTAAACTGACAGCCGTAGGCTAGCTGAGGGAAGCCAAATGGGTGGAGATTAAGCAAGTTCGTGGTGTGGGGGCCGTATCACATAAAATGGAGATTGGCTTAAGCGAAGTATCTTCAACGGTGTTTTACGCTGGCGAGGTCTACGAATAATCAACTAACAACGACATGAAAATTTAGGTAGCTAAAGACACTGCTGAGTGTAGCAAACAGCCGTCTTCACGTTCCATCTTTGGTCGGTGTTCGGATCGAGAAAGCAAGAAAAATATCCAAGTCATGGCATGGATGACAGTAAAAGACAATTTTCTGGCATTGCCTGAAGGGAAAAATGTCAAGCAAGAGTTAATTGATTGACCATCAAATGCTAAGTTGTATTAACTATTTTAGCAAAATTTCGCTATTCTGATTGCCACTGCTTTATGATGGAAAAACTGCTGGAACTTTCTTTTGCATACTTTTTTTAATATACCCAGTAGGATCAGAAAGGTCATTTTATTTATGAATTGCCTGAATTACTGATAGTTTGAGGTTTAAGTGTCAGCCTTAACGGTTCATGTAGTGTGTCATTAAGAGTAGTCTTAATAGTGGTAATTAATATTGTAGTTGTTTTAATTAGGGCAGTTGTGGGAGCTCATCCCAGTGTACATGTGTTTAAGAGCGCTGATGTTCATGGCGTGAACTTAAGGGCAATCAGGTAATGTGTGGATATTAAAACCACAGCTCTTGTGACAGACACCAGGTGGGGCCTCACACAGTTACCCCGAGGGTTGGTCTTTGGCCCTTGGCTGCTTGCACAAGGTCTGGAGCCCCACACACTCTGCGTCCTGTCTGCAGCTATCAGTCCCAGCTGTGTGTGTTTGTCTGATTGTACTGAATTCGTGGGGGGGTTAAGCATTTCACAGGAAAGAGCCCCTGATTGCCACATGAGGTTAAGCCTTTTGAACAACAAACGCCGCAGCTATCCTGCAGTCCCCACCCACCTTTGCTCGCCTTTGGGCTTCGTTGACTCTGGCTGACACGTTTCCCCTGGTGAATCGGAAGGTTTCTGCTGGGGAGACGGCGAGTTAGTCGTTACGGAGAGCCCCACGCCACCATAGCTGCCTGTGAATCCCTGCTGAAATGCTAGCGCCTTCTGCAAAAGCTTCCTTCCTGCCTCGGTGGTGCTCTTTGATACCCTGCAGAGGGGCGGAAGAGAGAGAAAAGAAACCAACTGCGTTTCCGCACGCCGTGTTACATCTCTCCCTTTCGTGGTTGCAGCGGGACGCCTTGCAGAACTGGCCTCTTGTGGTGTGACACCTTTTAGTGAGGCTCTGCCCAGCTCCGCCCCCAGCTCCTCCTCCCTCAGCACACCTTGAGCTAATGACCCAGCTCAAAGAGACTGGAGGCGGGCTCTGTTGGGACAGCAGGCTTAGGCGGCCTCTCGGCGTATTCAAACAAGGTGTGCGCGCCTGTGTGTGCGTGCATGTTTTTCTGTGTACGTAGGGAGGGTGCGGGGCCATGTATGGGTGAGGCAGCTCACGGCTTTCTCAGCGGAGGGGTTCGAAGAAAGAAGGAGGGAGAAGGAGAGGGACACATTCCTTCTGGAAGTTCTCAATTTAACCCCCTGGACTGAGCAGCTTTTAAGGGGGGGAAACAAAACCGTGAAAGACCAGGAACAGAAGAGCAAAGAGAAAGTTGAAGGAGGGGACGCCAGGGTCTGTCTGCTGTTTCAGAGGCAGCGGAGATTTGATTTCTGGTGGAGTTTGTGTTCCTCCACGTGCTGGGGGTGGGGTGGCTTACACAGGCGTAGCAGAAAGACTCTAAGTGTTGGGGGAAGTGACACCGTGACCTGGTTTGGCAAGGGAGCCCTCACCCCCCCCCCCCCCCCCCCCCCCCCCCCCGCCCGCAAGGCGGGCCGGGGCGGGGGCCCCCAAAGGGGGGGGCCCCCCGTACCCCCCTTCTCCAAAAAAAAGGGGGGTCGGGGGGGGGAAAAAA
>JAACJT020000002.1:1722591-1746860 GCA_009936485.2 Gymnarchus niloticus | reverse complement strand
GGTAAGGGGGTGGGGGGGAGGTATGGGCTGCTCAACATAACTGGCATTATTTTATTTATTTTTTTTTACCCCAGGACATTTTCCTGCAAAACAGGTTCTGAATGTTAGCAAACATGATATCGCTGACATGTGATACTTTGGTAAATGTATGCTGGATTTAATCTATTGATGCAACAGTTGAGACAAAATGGCCATACGGGTGTGAAATGTACCACAAATTCTTGGGTGACTGATTAAAGCTGCTTTGTCTCCTGGTGGTATGGAAACCGTCACTGAGGCTGAAGAGCAGACCATTGACGGATTTCAACTCCTCCTAATCCGGGATAAGATGATAGAGACCATGCCAGGTGGCATTGGGCACAAGTTTGGGCTACACCCAGGATGGGAGGCCAGTCCATTGAGAGACAGACACACACACACACACACACACACACACACGGTTCAGAAATGTTGCTTTGCAAACACACACAGAGCGGGGGGGATTCGAACCCCAAACCCAAGAGGTATGAGATATCAATACTACCAGTCAAGCCACTATACTCCTGCATTGCTTTTGAATTCTGTCTCTAACTTGTGTTTCGGAGCAGGTAACCTTTTAATTATGACTTTCTAAATTGCCCTTTCACTTATTTTGAAAGCAAGCAGTCTTTCGAGGCAGTGAATAAACTGTCAGCGACTCAGATGAATGTGTAACTTGCAGCGAGATCCTGCTACCCTTTACTATATGGGTGTGTCTGGGCTCCTTTTGTTCGGGAAATTTCATGAAAACAGCTCACCACAAAGATGGAGAATACTGGCAAGCTGACACCATGGGTACCTCCTCACAACAAAAAGACACCAGAAAATGCATTTCTCACATCATCCATTTTAAAATAAAAATAGAAGCAAGATACTTGTGCTTCTCATTTGTTAAAAGCATTTGTCCATTCTGCTGGAATGGGCTGGGAAATTATCCTGGTTGAATTTGGCGGCAAACGACCATACTAGTGGAAAAACAAACACCGTGTGTGGGTGCGCACACTCAAGTGCGTGGGGGGGGTACTCCGTTGGGTCTGAAGGAGGTCTACGCCTGACCTCCAGCACAGGATGTGCTCTGGCAGTGCCTATGAATTATGAGTGTGTGGCCGACCTCTGCCGAGAGTACGGGAGGACAGGAGCCCCGAAATAGGGTCCCTGGGAGGCCCTCACTCAGTGTGAATTACGAGCGTGAGACCAACCCGTTCGGAGGGGGCAAGAGGAGACCCCCGCATTCCCGATGACCCTGAGGTTGGTGTGATGCCTCATCCAGGTCTGGTCAGCGTGACTGGGAGAAGCTGTCAAACGCCTTGTAAATAAATCTCCAAGTGGCCATCTAATCCTCCTCCTGGAACCGTAAGTCCAACGGAGAGTAGTGCTGCTTTGACGGAACGCTGCCCACCCATTAAATCGAGACACTTCGCTAGAGTCCTCCTGGTAGCCATCTGTAGGTTCCCCTGTGTGTGAGCCCAATGCTGCGTGGTCACATCCCAATGGACCGCAGCTCGACCCATCATTTTTCGGCGATTTGCCCGCACTGTGCCTGACCACCATTGGGAACTCTGACATATTTCAGCATTCTGTGTTTGGGGACGGGGGTGTGTATGGTGATAAAGCCAGAAGGTCTTTAGAGTGGAGACCCACGTCTGGGAATGGCTTAGAGGTAGGCGACCGCGACAGAAATGTAGTTGCCGTCAAAACATCACGGTCACTTTCAATTGTTGAATAATGCACCAAAAATCAGTCGAGCCACATCGACATTACTAGAGTGTTTTCTTACTGGATTTGTACTTGCTTGCCTCTCAGCAGCAATTCGTCTCCGTTACAGTGGCACTTAGTGGTGATGTGTCTCTTGGGAGCCTGAATTGGTTGTGGAAAACACCAACTGTTATTGGAGGGAGTGTCACATCGGCAGTTTGAAACACACGACGCCCCGCTAATATGTCTAATGCTGTACTTAGAAGGGGACACAGTTGAGTTTATGAAGGTTCATAATATTCATAAACATTCATAAAGAGCGTATGCCGTGTACAGCGGCTGGTTGGTCCTCTGACGAGCCCCATCCACTTCCTCTGTCCTCCTAGATGAGCGTGAGGCCGTCCAGAAAAAGACTTTCACCAAGTGGGTGAACTCCCACCTGGGCCGTGTCACCTGCCGCATCAGTGACCTTTACACCGACCTCCGTGATGGCCGCATGCTTATCCGCCTGCTGGAGGTGCTGTCCAACGAGCAGCTGGTCGGTATCTCGCTGTCAGTCTCTTACTCAGCCTTACGTCTGCCTCCATGTTTCACCCTTCATTTCTCTGTCTTTGTGGGTTGCGAAGATACTTGGTCACCTGACTTTGTGCACACTTCCAGCTCCCTTTCGTCACAGTTCCCATCTCATGTGTTCACTGTCTGTACATCTCCATCTTGGCAGAAAATACAGCACCATAGCCATTAACTCCTTATGTCTATTGACCCAAGAATCAGGGAAATGCATTTTTGGTTCTACCCTTATGGATTTGACCATCTTCATGGGCACAAACTTTTAGAACATTTCATGGTTTTCTAGATGAATGGCATTCTTTTTTCCCCAGTGTATTTGACTTTTAATTGAACTAACAGTGCCAAACCATCTGAGGTCCTCACAACTCTTTGTCCACTTCCTACTTCCTGCTGGTCCTCAGCCCAGGCCAACCAAGGGTCGCATGCGGATCCACTGCCTGGAGAACGTGGACAAGGCGCTGCAGTTCCTCAAGGAGCAGAAGGTGCACCTGGAGAACATGGGCTCTCATGACATTGTAGATGGCAACCACAGGCTCACTCTGGGACTTATTTGGACCATAATTCTTCGCTTCCAGGTAGCTGGCTGCCTCCATGCCACGTTTTTAAGAAAACAACTCTTAGTGCTTTTTGTGATGTCTTGCATTTACTTTTTTTTTACGACTTTCTGGTTCCTAGGTATTTTCATAGCTGGGTATTTGAGGAGAACAATTAGTTTAGTGCCTTATGCCATTGCAGTATGTGCAGCACCAAAAACGGCCTTTCTGAAGCATTCCAGCGTGTTTATATTGCTTATCTGGCACATTGAGAGAGAAGTTAGAGCACCTCACATGTTTGTCTTCAGATCCAGGACATTAGTGTGGAGACTGAGGACAATAAGGAGAAAAAATCAGCCAAAGATGCTCTTCTGCTCTGGTGTCAGATGAAGACTGCTGGGTAAGTGGGGAGACCCCTGCACTCTCCACATAATATAGCACCTTTTTAAATGTGAAGATATGAGGTCCCCCAGTCCCCTAATATTCCCTTAGGGTCCCCCAGTCCGCTGACATTCCCCTGCTTGCAGGTACCCTAATGTCAACATCCATAACTTCACCACCAGCTGGAGAGACGGCCTGGCCTTCAACGCCATTGTGCACAAACACAGGTGACTTGACTCTTCACTTCAGAGAGCCTGAATTCTCTCATAAGCCTGTAGTCTCTGTAAATATCTTAGGGCTTATTGTTTGCTGTCCCTGCAAATAATGGGCCTTTTTGCCATGTTCAGGTTCGACCACCAGCTGTAAACTCTCTTTTTCAGAAATGACGTAATTGTTCTCAGGCCCTGTGTGGTGCAGATTAGCTTTTGGGAGTGCTGCACCTCACACCCAGTCCTTTTCAATCATGTCGCCAGCCTGAGGGAGCCACGGTCTCTCAGCCTCTGAATCTGCCACTGCACGTACACCCCCACAGCTACTGCACACCCTGTTTCCCTCAAAGATGAAAGTATATAGGTTATTATCACACGACATAGCTTGAGGAAACCGACAACAAGACAAGCTCCCCCTGTTGGTTGCTGATGTAACTGCCAGGTTATTTCTTTTATTTTCCTTGGTAGGTAAGCGATCTGTACAAGATGCATCTCTGCTATTTATATCAGTATTTTAAGGCTTGATGAAAGTTAACAGTAAAAAGGAGGGGAAACTCCCTTCCATACAGTGTAGTGTAAGGCTGTAGTTCATCACAAGATTTTAGCTGTCTACCTGTGCTGTTCCCTCATCTGCATTTCATCAAATTATCTGAACCTGTCCTGCCCGTTGCTGGCTAGAGGAGGGTGGACTTCCTTTTGAGTCTGGCTCCTCCCAGGGTTTCTTCCTCACTCTGGAGTTTTTCATTGCCACTATCACCTTAGGCTTATTTCTCTGGGGACGACAGGTCTGGGTTCTGTGAGGTCTTTTGTGATGTTGCTCCTTGTTAAAAGCACCGTATGAATAAAATAATCGCACGGGATGGTCTGAAACGAGATGAGGTGTAGAACTAACACAAGCCCCTCTGCCCTGCAGGCCGGACCTGATAGAGTTTGACACTCTGAAGAAGTCTAACGCTCACTACAACCTGCAGAACGCGTTCAACCTGGCAGAGAAGGAACTGGGCCTCACTAAACTTCTGGACCCTGAAGGTCGGTTTGGGACCTATTGCAGCTTGTCCCTCTACCCATTCTCAGACCCTCACTCACTCACTCAGCCATTCTCGCTTTGTCTATCTTCAGTCATTGTCGGGTCAAATCTCTTTCTTTATCTGTAAGGTTTGTCAACATTTAGAATGTCCAAGCTGCCCTAATTAATATTAACATTAACAAAACCGTATAAATTATGTTCCTGCAGTCAGGTTTGTGTCATTGTTACTATTTGGAGCCCTGGTACTACTTTGCAGTGAGGCTCTCAGTCATGCCTTGGGTTAGTTTGCCATCCATCCATGAGGTCTGGTTCTATCATGAGAGACGGTGAGCTTATATTCCTCACGAGAGGAACATGCTCTGTTTCCCCAGACCGGGGACCCAACATAGTGTCCCTAAAGGACACTTTAATGACATATCATACAAATATCCTCCCATAACCAGGCGACTGGTCTACAGGGATGGAGCTGTAGACTGAGGTGTGAGTGGTCTTCCCTGGGTAGTCTGTAAAAGCACCAGACATGAGAGTATTTTTACATATATCTGTTTAGCAGGTGCTGGTGCCCCATGTGGCATACAAGCAAGACTAGATCAAGTGTTAGAGTAAGATCACTTTGTGTTTCCACTTCCTTGCACAGATGTCAACGTGGACCAGCCAGATGAGAAGTCCATAATCACCTATGTGGCTACTTATTATCACTACTTCTCCAAGATGAAGGCTCTGGCAGTGGAGGGCAAGAGAATTGGCAAGGTCAGCCCTTTCAGTTTTCTGTTCTTAGGTGATATTCACAGGCCTACAGACTACCCATTTCATTTGTATTGTCCTCTGGATATGTTCCATCATGTATGTATCTCAGTCAGTATGGGTTTGTGAAGGTTGCTTAAGATACATCTGTGTTTGCCCCCATCCCAAGGTGCTGGACTACGCCATAGAGGCCGAGCAGTTGGTGGACAAGTACGAGACACTGGCATCAGAGCTGCTGCAGTGGATCGAGCAGACCATCCACACACTGAACGACCGGCAGCTGGCCAACTCCCTGACTGGGGTGCAGAACCAGCTGCAAGCTTTCAACACCTACCGCACCGTGGAGAAGCCCCCCAAGTAAGGGTGGGAGGAGGGAGTCTGTGTTATATTACTTTATGGGTTTTCAAATTCCTCCCTGGGTGTTACACAATAAAGTACATTTTACTGGAAGAAATGTGTTTATTGATGATTTCAGTATGGGAGAAATTTGGAGTTTTTGATAATTTACTGTAAATAGTATGGAAAAGGTGATCACATTTGGCTCATTAAGTTGTTATTGGGCATCTGGATCTTGGCTGGGATTGGCCCAGAAGACTGTTATGGTGCGTCTGTCTGACAGGTTCACTGAGAAGGGCAACCTGGAGGTCCTACTTTTCACGATCCAGAGCAAGATGAGAGCCAACAACCAAAAGGTCTACATGCCGAAGGAGGGAAAACTCATCTCGGACATCAACAAGGTATCGGCTATGATGGTGGTGTATGAATGGGCACAGAGCTGTGGTCTGCTTGGCTAGGAGGTAGCCAGAATCCTGAGACCGTGTTTCCTATTGGCTGGCAGGCATGGGAGCGGCTGGAGAAGGCGGAGCATGAGCGTGAGCTGGCACTTCGCAATGAGCTGATTCGCCAGGAGAAGCTAGAAATGCTGGCGGCGCGTTTTGACCGCAAGGCAGCCATGAGGGAGACCTGGCTGAGCGAGAACCAGCGGCTGGTGTCTCAGGTAAGCACCCTGGGGTACAACGGATGGCATTAGCAAAGATGTCCACATGCTCATTCTTGATAATGACAGGCAGGACTAAACAAATGCAGGGTTATGGGTGGGGTTTGGATTGGTAGCTATAGGGATAGGGATCAGGTAAGATTAGGGTAAGGGTTAGGAACTGGAAGGTTGGGATTAGGGTTAGGGATGGTAACTTGAGGGTTACAGTTAGGGTTACGGTTGGTACCTGTAGGACAATGTAATCTCTGGGGGCTACAGTCAGCCTCTGTATTTCATTCTAATGAACTAAACGATGTATGAGATTAATTACCGCTGTTTGTATATATACATATGTTTTGTCAACAGTATGAACAATATGAACTGTAAGAATGGTGGAAAAAATGCTGATTTCAGGACACATGTTGGTGATAAACCTGAAAATCAGATACATTTGTGGTAACTATGCTGCATTGTTTGACAATGGCAGCAGGAACTGGAGTGGAGTGTTGATAATGACAGTCCTGGAGCTGACTTACCCTCTCGCTGACATGGTTTTGGCTCGTTGAAAGCGGTGCATGCCGTCAGATATCGCTAAGCTCAGCTCTTCTTCCCAGGACAACTTTGGCGTGGATCTGGGTGCGGTGGAGGCAGCCACACGGAAGCACGAAGCCATCGAGACAGACATTGTGGCGTACGGGGAGCGCGTGGCGGCTGTGGAGGCAGTGGCCCACGAGCTGGAGGCAGAGGGTTATCACGATGTCCGGAGGGTGCTGGCCAGGCGGGACAACGTGCTGAGGCTGTGGGAGTACCTGCGCGAGTTGCTGGCCGCACGCCGCGAGAGGCTACAGGCGCACCGGGACCTTCAGAGGCTGCTGCAGGAGATGAGCTATGTCATGGACTGGATGGGGGACATGAAGGTGCGAGTGGAAACATGCAAACACCTTCAGACAGGAAATGACTGCATTGACCTTTGACCTCTGATCATTTCCTACCTTCCCCGCACTTTTTCCTGTCGGTGGAAAAAGTACACCATACTAAACTATTTCCGCGTAAACAAGACGTGTAGTTTCAGACAATGCCTGCCCACACCCCCTCCCTGGGCTGCCAGGTATTTTTACGTAGCACCGAGTACTTTGCAGGAAGTGAAGCAGTAAGAAAACTGTAAAAGGATCATATTTATAATTCTGATATCTGAATATTAGAACACTTCAGGAACAAAATGCGTGAATTTGGAGATGGTGTTTTACAATAGGAAAGTTGCAGGTGTCTACTTTCTGTTGAGATCCACAAGGTCACGATGATCCTGGATCCGGTTCTGTTTGCTGACAGTTTTCTGTTCAAGGCCCGTGTAGGATAGCTCCTTTCGAATGGGAATTCTGTGTAGGAAGTAGTTTGGTGAAGGACAATTGCCAAAGTTGAATTCTCCACTTACGTAACATAATCCAGCTGTTTTTCAGCATCATGACTCGAGTTACACCGAGACTAAGCAGCCTTTAAAGTCTTCCTGGAAATTTGGCGGTAATGGTGTGCCGCTACCTCCCAGGGGCGCCTGCAGTCCCAGGACAGCGGGAAGCACCTGTACGACGTGGAGGACCTGCTGCAGACCCACACCCTCGTGGAGGCTGACATCTCCGCCCAGGCCGACAGGGTGCGGGCTGTCCAGGCCTCAGCCCAACGCTTTACCAGCAACGAGCCCGGTGAGCACTGGGGCATGCCAGGGCACGCGCGTGTTGGGACGCTCAGCGATTATATGGGCCTACGGCGGCTGGCCGCAAATGGCACAGTTTGTGAAATGACTCTGGAGATACGCAGGCGTACCGACCTGGAACGAAGTTAACATTCAGGTCAATATAGGGCAGGCTACAGGGAGCAGGATGGACCAAGATTAAAAGAACGAGAGGCTTTATAAAAGACACAAACTCAAAACCTGAATGAAAAATGACAGGTTGGAACAGGTACATCAGAATATGGAGACCTTGTCCTGACCTTGTCGAACTCTCTAACACACCCCTGACCTAGTGCCGCCTCTCTTTCACTAGCTGGCTTACCTCTAGGCAGGGGCATGGCGAGGGCCTGGCCATTGTGTTGTAGCCCCAAATGCTTAGGAGATTTAGTTTTTTCTTCAGGCTAAAACTTGTTTAAAAATAATCAGCTGTTGCACATCAACAGTCTGCTGTTTGTCTGAGGCGAAAAAACATATATTGAAATCATTTAATACTGCTTATCCCTTCATGAAGGACTCATGCCCAGAACCTTCTGGCGTTTTGTAATCCCCTGCCTCCAGGCTTCAAGGTCACTCAGCATGACTGTACCCTTGGGGGCAATAGCGGTTCCCTGGGCCTTAACTCACCTTACAATTCATTCGGGGTAGTCATGCCGCCGTGATGGGGTAGTTATGCCTCTATCATGGGGTATTTATGTACTGTACATGATCCCCTCTCTCTTTCAGCCTACAAGCCATGCGAGTCGGTGCTGGTCAGTGATAAGGTACTTCAACTGGGCCAGGCCTACCAGGAGCTGGGCCACCTGGCGGCTGAGCGCCGTGCCCGCCTGGAGGACTCTCGCCGCCTCTGGCAGGTCCTCTGGGAGCTGGGCGAGGAAGCGGCCTGGATTCGCGAGCAGGAGCAGATCCTTGCGGGCAGCGACTGTGGCCGAGACCTCACCTCGGCGCTGCACCTGCTCAGCAAGCACGAGGCATTCTGTGATGAGATGGCTGCCCGCTACGGACCTCTCGGCAACAACATCGCCGTCGGGGAGGCCCTGGTGCAGGTAGCTGCAGAAAGACTTGCCTGCGAAAAACCTTTTCCGTACCCTGTCGCATTCTACCACTTTGGCCATGTGTGTCAGTCTAGCTAAGAGCATCTTGTTCTGTAAACAGTAATAAACAATTGTTGATACAGGAGGGACACTTTGGGGCCCCGAGAATTGTGGAGAGGATAAAGGACGTGCAGGCACAGTGGGCCCACCTGGATGAGGTAGGAATGGGATATACCTTTTTTCCCAGAATCCATGAAATATTGAGATCAGCGTAACTTAGCATGAGGCCTCGGTCGGTTTAGCGCTTATCTCCTTAAGTTCCCCTTGGATGTTTCCTATCTTTTAATGACATGCATCAGGCTGGATTGGATGGTTACTCTCTCCCCTTCCCTCCAGGCGTCCCAGCTGCGGCACAAGCTCCTCCGAGAGGCCGTTGCCCTGTACCAGTTCCAGGCAGATGCCAACGACATGGAGGTCTGGATCCTAGAGACGCTGCGGCGGGTTTCCAGCACGGAGGTGGGCCATGACGAGTTCTCCACGCAGACGTTGGCCCGCAAGCAGCGTGAAGTGGAGGAGGAGATCCAGAGCCACCGCACCCTCATCGACTCGTTACACGAGCAGGCACTGGCCCTGCCGCCTGCCCATGCCAGCGCCCCAGAGGTTAGTGCTCCCACCGGGAAAGCAAATGGGTGCAAACAAGCCAACGATTTTGTTCAATCCAAGTGCACCCAAGAGGGAAGCTAAGAGCTAATTGGCTAAGCAGCCGTGGCTTAGTGAAAGCTGAGCCCAGCGGTGTTCTTCCCATTATTTCAGTAATTAGCTACCATGTAGAGCTGATGTTCGTTATCTGATCGTCTGGCACGCTGTACAATGCTTTGTCTTCGTCTCCCGGCTTTTCTCCGACTTGGCTTTTTGCATCGCTCGTCTGTTTTTAAGAAGGATTTTCACAGATGGTTTCTCGCTGTCGTCCCCACAGGTGGAGGGCCGACTGCCAGCCATCGAGCAGCGCTACGAGGAGCTGGAGGCCCTTTCAGCTGCACGACGGCTGGCCCTGGAGGGCGAACTGGCCCTGTACCGGATGTTCAATGAGGCGGGCGCCTGTCAGCTCTGGATTGGGGAGAAGGAGCAGTGGCTGGACAGCATGGAGATCCCCAGCAAGCTGGAGGACCTGGAGGTGGTGCAGCAGAGGTGAGAGGGAGGGCAAGGCCATGGTTCGATGGAAGTTGTTACCCCATCAGCTCAAGTTATTAAAGTCAGCTCTGGTTTTGCACTTGATTCCATTGAGCCAATCTGATTATGTTGACCAATAAAATTCTGCACTGACTTGGTCACTATCTTGTT
The DNA here is from genome assembly GCA_009936485.2 of Gymnarchus niloticus. Lineage (NCBI taxonomy): Eukaryota > Metazoa > Chordata > Actinopteri > Osteoglossiformes > Gymnarchidae > Gymnarchus > Gymnarchus niloticus. The sequence goes on along the minus strand of JAACJT020000002.1, from coordinate 1,736,609 downwards.
ATTTTGTTGGAATACATAACTGGGTTGCAAATTCAGCACTCTTCTCAAGAACATCAGTTGTTTGTAACCAGTAGTCAGTTGGCAATTGAAGGGAATTCGTTTAAGTCAAATCTGTGTATATGTGGGGTTGCAGGTTCGAGACTCTGGAACCGGAGATGAATAACCTGGGAACGCGCATCAGTGATGTGAACCAGGTGGCACAGCAACTGCTAGACTCTGACCACTGTAGCAAAGAGCAGATCCACCAGACCCAGGCGCAACTCAACACCAGGTAGCACACTGTCATTTGCATACACGTTGCACATCATGCAACTTGGGGCCCTGATCCCATGCTCATTCTCCAGCCTCGGAGTATGTGTCTGAGCGTTCAGTGTCTCTCCCTTCCTCTGTCATACCTTGTTTGCCCCGGCCAGGTGGGAGGACTTCCAGCAGCTCGCTGGCCAGAGGAAGCAAGCTCTGGACTCTGCACTTAACATCCAGAATTATCACCTGGAGTGCAATGAGATCCAGAGCTGGATGAAGGAGAAGACTAAAGTGATCGAGTCTACCCATGGTCTGGGCAACGATCTGGCCGGCGTCATGGCCCTGCAGCGTAAACTCACTGGCTTAGAGAGGGACTTGGAGGCTATCCAGGTAAGCCAACCTCATTCCTTCCTTGAGGTACAACCAAACCAGTTTCAGCATTTTACATTGGCAGTCTTCGTAGTCAGAACGCTATGATAAAATGTGAAACGTTTGGATCATCTCAATAATATTCATCTACAGGGAAAACTGGATGCCCTGTGTCAGGAGGCCCAAAAACTAGCCAGGGAACATCCTGACCAAGCTGAAGAGATCCAGGCCAGGTTAATGGAGATCCAGGAGGTGTGGGAAGAGTTGAATGGCACCATGAAGAGACGTGAGGAGAGTCTGGGCGAGGCCAGCAAGCTACAGGGATTCCTGCGTGACTTGGATGACTTCCAAGCCTGGCTGTCCCGTACCCAGACGGCCGTGGCCTCCGAGGACAGTCCCACATCTCTGGCCGAGGCCGACCGTCTTCTGGCCCAACACAAGACCATCAAGAAAGAAGTGGACAACTACAGGGAAGATTATGAAAAAATGCGAGCGTTGGGTGAGGAGGTTACCCAGGGCCAGACGGACGCCCAACACATGTTCTTGGCCCAGAGGCTGCAAGCATTGGATACCGGCTGGCATGAGCTGCACCGTATGTGGGAGAACCGGCAAAACCTGCTGACCCAGGCCTCGGACTTCCATACCTTCCTGAGGGATGCCAAGCAGGCTGAGGGTTTTCTCAACAGCCAGGTCAGAGGGTTGGTGCTGGAGGTGGGAGGGGAACTATGGGAGAACATGAGAAAGAGGTTCTCTGCCAATGGGGAACTCAAGTAGGGTCGTGAGAAATTGACTCAAAGATGGAGGAAGTCTGAAACATGTCGTTGGTTCACATTGAGAATTTTCTGCATTATTATAGTTTGTGGTGAAATGAGAAGGTCATAAAAACCCTTTGATTCCCCCAGGAGTACAGTTTGTCTCACATGGAAATGCCCTCAAGTTTGCAAGGGGCTGAGAATGCCATCAAAAGGCATGAGGACTTTCTGACCACTATGGAGGCCAACGAGGAGAAGATTGTGGCCGTTGTAGACACTGGGCGCCACATGGTCAGTGCGGGCAACGCCAACGCTGACAAGATCCAGGAGAAGGTGGATTCCATCCAAGCCAGGTAAGGGAGAGGTGTGATTTGTAAGAGTAGGGAGAACAGGAGAAGCAGTGAGTGCAAATGGCCATATTCTTTTTTTTTTTTTCCCCCCACCAGGTATGAGAAGAACAAACAGGATGCCAAGGAGCTCCTAGCGAAGCTAAGGGACAACCGTGAACTCCAGCACTTTCTACAGGATAGCCAAGAGGTGAGTGGGGGAAGAGGGCTCAAAGCTGGACACTCTGAATGCGGGCTCCAGGGTACTCCTAAATGATACACCAGAACAGAGTTAACTACATTAGTGTTACAAAAAAATCATCACATTTCATTGCCCCCTTTGATGCAGCTGAGTCTCTGGATAAATGAGAAGATGTTGACAGCCCAGGATATGTCCTACGATGAGGCCAGGAACCTCCACAGCAAGTGGCAGAAGCACCAGGCCTTCATGGCCGAGTTGGCTTCAAATAAGGACTGGCTGGACAAGATCAATAGGGTGCCCTGTCTCTGCATTAATCAAAATTAATTCTATAGGTAATCTCAGTACCTTTTAGTGCGTACCTGAAATTGTCATCTGCTCCTTTTGTTTTAATGCCCTATCCAGGATGGACAGTCTCTGGTGCGTGAGAAGCCAGAACTGGAGCCCGAGGTGCTGCAGACTCTGACAGGGCTGCAGAAGCAGTGGGAGGAGCTGGAGGCCACCACACGTACCAAGGCGCAGTGCCTCTTTGATGCCAACAGGGCGGAGCTCTTCACCCAGAGCTGCTCGGCCCTGGACTCGTGGCTGCAGAACTTGTCCTCCCAGCTGCAGAGTGATGACGTCGGCAAAGATCTAACGAGTGTCAACATCCTCCTCAAGAAACACCAGGTGTGTGGACCATATCAGGGCATTGGAGATCTCCAGGTTCAACCATCATCCTGAATATAACTATAGTCATAACTACAGTACAGCCGTGACTCAAAAGAGATGTAAATGAACTATGGGGTTGACATCTTGTAGTTTTAGTAGGTCTTACCTGCACACATTGTATCTGCATCTGGCCTTCTGCAGATGTTGGAGCATCAGATGGAGTTACGTGAGAAGGAGGTGCAGTCTCTGCAAGCTCAGGCCCAGGCCTTGTCCCAGGAGGAGGCCGGGCTGACGGAGGTGGACTGCCAGCGCAAGCAAGTGGCTGAGAACTTCACCCAGTTGACTGAGCCCCTTAGGCAAAGACGGCAGCTCCTGCTGGCCTCCAAGGAGGCCCACCAGTTCAACCGCGACCTGGAAGACGAGATTGTGAGCAGCACAGAACCGCACCTCTGGCCTGATTGCTAACCAACCGTGGGATTTATGTCTAAATAGTGAAGAATCTCCCATTCCTCCTCTTTATAGCTGTGGGTGAAAGAAAAGATGCCCCTGGCAACGTCTACAGACCATGGCAGAGACCTACCTAGTGTGCAGCTTCTTATCAAGAAAAACCAGGTAAGAGGCTCAGCTGTGCTGTGGTAAGAGGCGGAGTTATGGGTATAAGATGGAGGGAATACAAGCAGAAAGAGCTAAGTAGATAAGGTTCTTCTTGATGATGGTAGAGGATTCATATCCTCTTTTCTTCTCCAGACCCTCCAGAAGGAGATCCAGGGCCATCAACCTCGCATTGATGACATCCAGGCCCATGGACACTCCATGGCTCCCGGGGAGAAGGGCCAGATGAATCTGGAAGAGCGCCTGGCCGAGCTGCGCGACTCCTGGGCCACGCTGATCTCCGAGACCGAGAAACGTCACTGCCGGCTGGAGGAGGCCCATTGCGCCCAGCAGTTCTATGCGGATGCCGCGGAGGCCGAGGCCTGGATGGGGGAGCAGGAGCTGCACATGATGTCCGAGGAGAAGGCCAAGGTGAGGCTCCGAGGCTCCAGAACGTGCCCACGTAAGAAGGGTCTGTGAGCCCTCCTGGCTGAAACAGATCCTACACCGTTTCTCTTGGCAAGAGCCTCTCTATTAGCAGGAAGCATGTCTTAATAGTTCTGAGCTGTGCCTGAGAGGTAGTGATGTGTACGTTCACGCTCATGACCGGCTCTGTTATTGAGTCCTCTGTCCCAGGTGGTCGCTTTCAGATATTTAAACTGCTCTACCTGGGGACGTTCAGAGCCGCCATGCGGTGTTTCCCCGTTAATGTGAACGCTTCGGTGTCATCTGCCCCTGTAGGACGAACAGTGCGCCCTGGCGATGGTGAAGAAGCACCAGGTCCTGGAACAGGCCCTGGAGGACTACGCCCAGACCATCCACCAGCTGGCCAATAGCAGCCGTCTGATGGTGACCAGTGAACACCCAGAGAGGTGTGTGTCTGTGTGACATTTGATGTGATTTTTGGGCCCTCCATGGACTGAAACCAGCAACTTTTTGTTAAAACAACAGATCCTTAATCACCCTGTCCCCTGCTGTCTATTTCTCCAAGCATTCTATTTATCCCTGCCATCCATTTTCCTCCCCAACCAGCGAGAGGATCACACTCCGGCAGGCCCAGGTGGACAAGCTGTACGCCGGGCTGAAGGACCTGGCGGAGGAGCGCCGAGCTCGCCTGCAGGACCGTCTGCAGCTCACACAGCTCAAGCGGGAGGTGGACGACCTGGAGCAGTGGATCGCTGAGAGGGAGGTGGTGGCCGGCTCCCATGAGCTTGGCCAGGACTACGAACATGTCACGGTACCTTCATCCCTCTGTGCATCTTCCCCTTTGACTTCCAGCGCTCACCATATTTTGTTTTACTTTCATTGGAAAGAAGTTGTTTCTCTTCTGTGATGGAGAATCTTCTTCAGATCCTTGGTTTTTTTTTGGTGGAAAAAGCAGTTCTCAGATATGGTGGAGTATCTTCAGGTCTTTGGCTTTGACCTTGAGCATTACTTGTCCTTCTAATTTCCTCCCTCAAGATGCTGCGTGACAAATTCCGCGAGTTTGCCCGAGACACGAGCACCATCGGGCAGGAACGTGTGGACAGCGTCAACGCCCTGGCCGACGGCCTCATCGAGTCGGGTCACCCGGAGAACGCCAGCGTGGCCGAGTGGAAGGACGGCCTAAACGACTCCTGGGCCGACCTGTTGGAGCTGATGGACACACGCACGCAGATGCTGGCCGCCTCCTATGAGCTGCACCGCTTCCACCAGGACGCTCGCGAGGCGCTGGGCCGCGTGCGTGAGAAGCGGGAGGCGCTGTCCTCCGAGACAGGCCGCGACCTCAACTCCGTGCAGCACCTGCACCGGCAGCACACCGCCTACGAGCACGATGTCCAGGCCCTCAGCAGACAGGTGTGTCTTCGTTTACTTTTGGATCACGTCTCGACTTCTCTTATTCGTAGTCTCCTTTCCAGGGAGACGATGGTCTTTCACCATTTCGGATCCAAAGTAAACTTCTTGTGGATTATATTAAGTCTCCAGTGTGAGACTGTTTTTTATTATCTGTATTCATATATAAGGTCCAGGCTCGCCATGCAGCTCCCCATGACTTGGATGGATGGATGCAGGGTGTCAGTACGGCATCCTCTCTCCAGGGCTGGGGGATTGAATCTGGCACAGTTGATTGGGGTTAGGTGTATTGGAGTGTCTGAATTGCCTATAGTGCCTGATTTGTGCAATTTGTGTTTGAGTGTTGAACTGACATCCTACCCGGGGGGTTTCCTGTTCTTCATGGAATAGGCTCAAGGTGACCCTACACTAGATCTATGCTTATAGAAGCTAGATGGATGGATATTATTTTTCTCAGAATTTTATATGATAATCCATGATAATCTCCTCATCTAGCCTTGCCATGCTGAGGTAGTGCACGCTCACATCCCCCCCCCCCCCGCAGGTTCGGCAGGTGCAGGACGACGCGGCGCGGTTGCAGAAGGCCTATGCCGGGGAGAAAGCCGATGAAATCCAGAGGCAGGAGGGCGCCGTGTCGGAGGCCTGGGAGGCCCTGCTCGCTGCCAGCCAGGCTCGCCGGCTCCTCCTGCAGGACACAGTGGAGAAATTCCGCTTCTTCAACATGGTGCGTGACCTCATGCTGTGGATGGACGGCGTAAACCTCCAGATCGATGCCCAAGACAGTCCCAGGTGAGACGATGCCCGCGAGCCTGGATCTGCTCTGGCTGCTTGACGTTGCATCTAATGAGCAAGCCTCATTTCATCTTAACTGCTTTTGGAAAAACATAACCATGCCACTCTCTCCTCTTCGATGCTGTCTGCCACAGGGATGTCTCCTCAGCTGGCCTGGTCATCGCCAATCACCAGGACATCAAGTCTGAGATGGACACCCGATCCGGCAGCTTTGCCGCGTGCCAGGAGATGGGCGAGGCACTCATCGCCAACAAGCACTACGCTTCAGACGAGGTACGCCGTCTCTCTGTCGGCCCCCTGTAAGGCACCCCCACCTGCCTGTCTCCTGCGGGGTCACGGGTCATACGGCACATGGGGAGTACAGAAACAAGGACGTAAGACAGATTAATGATAATGAATAAAATATACAGATAGTGAGGCATGGATGTGTATGTGAATCATTTCAGTCTGCTGGATATTAAACATAAACAGTTCCTGAAAAAAAGTAAAAATAATCACGTTAAAGTACCAGTAATAAACTAGAAATCAAAAGATAATGTACAATTTGCCTTATGTGAGTTTTGATTACTTTTTCTATAATAGAGATGTTTATCTGCTGTAAGTCTTAATTCTTTCATTACATTTTAGAATGTATTGTTGTTCGTTGTTTGTGAAGCCTTTCGTGTGATTATCTTAGAAAATGTCACCCTCCCAAGCCTTTTCAGTTTTCCATTCTGCACTTATCTGTTTTTTTTTTTCCTGTCTGTTTACCCATCCACTTATTTGTTGTTGTTCTTGTTGTGTGCTGTCTTAGTCCTGGGGGGCTATTCCTATCAAAGCGATTTGAGTTATAGACCCACTGTGGTGTGAGTGTGGTAGCCACGTTTGTATTTAGATACTGATTGAAGATGTGAGGCTGTGTGCATCGGGCACATCTCGCCGTGTGGGTATCAGGCTTCCGCTGTGCCGGGAATGATGCAGATGTCACCGTTCGCCCGCTGTAGATCCAGGAGAAGCTGGACCAGCTGCAGGAGAAGAGGGATGAGATCAACAGCAAGTGGCAGGAAAAAATGGACCACCTTCTGATCGGTGAGCTGTGTGTGTGTGTGTGTGTGTGTGTGTGTGTGTGTGTGTGTGTGTGTGTTTTTTTTTTTCACAGGACTCGTAAACTTAGTAGTGACTTTGCCCCTCCTTGGGAGCGCCCCCCCAGGCCTCTGTGTCACAATAACCCTCCCCATTCTCACACCCCAACACAGTTCTGGAGGTGCTACAGTTTGGGCGAGATGCCTCGGTGGCCGAGTCCTGGCTGGCAGGGCAGGAGCCGCTGGTGAGGGCGGCTGAGCTGGGCTCCAACGTGGACGAGGTGGAGAGCCTCCTCAAGCGGCATGAGGCCTTCGAGAAACTGGCTGCCGGCTGGGAGGAGCGTTTTCTTCAGCTGGAGAGGCTCACCATGGTAGGCTGTAGGATGGCTCTGCCACAAGGAGCCACCGCCACGGACATTCTGAGTAAACAGGCTACAGTAGGAAGGAATCTTACACATTAATAAGGCTGGCTTGCTGCTGTTGTTTTGGTTAAATGTAAGCAGAATTTTCTTGCCTTTCTGGATGTGTTGTTTTTTTTTTTTTTTTTTTTAACAAGCTTGAGGAGCAGGAGCTACAGAGAAGGAGGGAAGAAGAGGAGCGAGCCAGGAGGCCCCCCATACCCCCACCTGCTGAGGAAGTGGTACAGTCCGAGGAGGACAGTGTGGAGCACCTGTCCGCTGCCAGGTGAGGATTGTTGTAAAACCAAATGGGAGGTTATTCATTTCACCTAATACCCATCTTCCAGATTTGTGTATTAGCAGTATATCTTTGTGAATACTTCGGGGTCATGCACTAGACTTAATCTCTTGGCTTCTGTATTAATATCCCGCTGCAGAACTAGTCTGGACCAGACCACTCTTAACCAGTCTGTGCCAGTGAATGGTGTCTACAGTGATCAGGACACCTCCCTGGTAAGAACTGGAACCTGAGATCCTGTGATGCTGTCTCACAACTGCTGTCTTCTTGCTGTGTGGCATGAGATTGATCCAGACATCGTTGTCCAGGCTTTAATTCTGCACTAAGGTTTGTCACGATCAGCCCTTTAATAGCCAGAAAAGAAGAAGGTGTGGAAGGTAACAGTGACTTCATGGTTTTCCGAAGAACTTTTACCGTTGACTCTAACCATGGTGTCATCCTTCCTCCCCAGATATCGGCTTTCCCTCTTGTCTTAAGGTCGCTCCAAGGTTACTGGCTTTTTGTTTTCCCAAAGTTTACCGTTGTGTTCATTTTAGGGACGAAAACGGTTCAGTGAGGGACAGTTCTCCTTTTACCTGATGAATGAATGTTTTTGTTTTCTTTTTTTATCCATGCATTTGATTATTAATGTTATCAAATTTTTGACAATACTACTTCCATCTGAATACCGTACTGTTTACGGTCTGTGCTTATTCAAACACGTAAATGTCCGTACATATAAACCTGAAGCATGTGTTGGTGTGCAGGCCTATAAGGAGCATCATCACACCATCTTATGGTGGGAAATTGAGGCCACTTCTGAGCCACACATCCTCACAGACAGCTATTTTGTCGTCGGTAATATGGTCTGTGTTTTTGTCTGCAGTCAGTGTCACTGGCCAAGACACCTGCCCTTGAGCCAAAGTCAGCTGAGCCTGTGAGTACTTAGCCATAGCCGGTTAAAGTCCCACTCATTCACATTGCTTAGGGTGCGTTCTGCTTCATTAGCTGCAGTATTACAGTGCAACCTGCTAGGTGGCACTATACAAATTACGGCTGCATCATGGCTTTACGAAGCATGTGTTACACGGTGTATATCATCTTGTTTTTCAGTGTAGAGGTCATTGCAGTGGTCTTTTTGCCGTAGCGTTCTTAAAAGGTTTTTGTTTGTGGGTGTTTATTATTGATCTAACTATAGAGCTGCTTATTGTATTACTTCACTGGGGTGATTTGGGCAGGTGCCTGAATCACTGTTCTGTCTCTGGTGATTTTTAGGAACATGTACAGACCTGGCTATAATTAATCGAAAAAGTCTCATTGGTAAAAATGCCCTTTGGTTTTCAGCAAAGAATTTTTTCATCTTAGTTTTTGCAGACCTCCATCTCCATATTCCCAGGTAATCATTTTACAGAGATGAACCAAAGGGGAAGTTTTATGCTTTTTTGATGTTACTTATTATTGCACTTTCACACTAGCACTTTTGGTCAAAGCCCAGGTTTGTTTGTCCCAAGTTAGACCCCCAAATATGGTTCATTTAAAAGTGAACACCTTCAGAACTCAGGTCGCACAAAAGAACCACTCTGGAGTCCACATGAAAATGGTGTTCCAGGGTACAATTCATGTAGTCTCCAGTACGGTACTCTTGTCGATGTGAATGCTGTCTGCTCTGGAAGCAGACTGTGACTGATTGATTTTGCTGGAAAGAAGTACAGCTTTCTGGAGTTAAAATGAAGATGGAAATGTACTGCAGTTCGAGATACGATGTGAATGGTGTTAAAAACGTTGTGAATGCAGACCAGAGAGAGTTGGGGGGGGGTTCCAGCTTGGATTCTGTCCCAGGGATCTGTACCAAGTGTGAAAGACTCTGAATTACGAGGGCTGTTTCATGGACCCACTGTCAGTCCACTTTTAGTGCAGATTTAACACCTAGTGCTTCTTTAAATATGATCAGAAACCGTATTTAAAGCGGCTCAGTGCTTGTTCTATGGTTCTCAGCCTGCCTGCTGGCATTACTGTGGTTACATTACAGTGAACTAACCATAAATGAGGACAACCATTTTCATGGCCAAGCCGACATCTGGGGACCTTTTGTTTACGATACAGACATTTCGGAGCAGACGGAGCTTCCCGTGGTTTTGGGCTCTGGGGTCCTGAGCTGTTTCCTCTGAATGTATTGTTGATGGAGCTCGTGTTTGCTTGGCTAATGGCTCACTGGGAAGTTAATATGAAGACAGCCTTCCCAAACAACGCGGCGCCATTGCCCTCTGTGTGTTTGTGTCCATCTGAGTTTGTCTCTTTGCACTTTTTTTTTTTTTTTTTGGCATAATTACATGGAAAAACTCTCAAGCACGTATTGGCTCAGGATCTGTGAAAGTGTGTAAGCCCGTTCCTAACTATGGGGGGGGTGTTTATGTGTGTATGTTTTGTAGGGATCAGAGGCGGAGTCCATGAATGGGCCTGGCCACGATGGTGGACGAGCGTCCCCCACATGCCAGGACACCATCGCCCCCGCTCCAGCGCTGCCCGAAAAGGGCCTCAGCGAGACGGACAGCGCAGCCACCGAGGGCATGCTGTGTCGCAAGCATGAGATGGAGTCGCAGACCAAGAAGGCGGCCAACAGGTCGGAGAAGACGCATGCGTGCAGGATGTACAGCAGGGGCTACAGAGCAGGACTGAGACCCCTTTAAGCACTGCTGTGGTTGGGCCCTGCTCATGTTGTACAAATGTAGAGTAGACAGCAGTTAGTGGAAGGCCCATTTCACCTGCATAAAAGGACCTTTTTCATTTGAGCACCCGACGAGCTGTTTGGATGTAGATGTGGGTAACCCTTTCCTGGCAGGCCGCCTGAGTCACAACGCGGCCCCTGATGCAGGCCCCTGCGTTTTTGTCGACAGGTCCTGGCAGAACGTGTACTGCGTGCTGCGGAAAGGCAGCCTGGGCTTCTACAAGGACAGCAAGAGCGCTGCCAGTGGGGTGCCGTACCACGGAGAGGTGCCCGTCCGCCTGGCCGATGCCACCTGTGAGGTGGCACATGACTACAAGAAGAGGAAGAACGTCTTCAAGTTGCGGTGAGGGAGGATGAAGATGATGATTGTTGTACTTTCTTACATGGTTTTAATTTTTGATTACGATAAGAAAGGCATGTTATTGTCCAGCAGCCTCACATAATTTTAGATGGATCAGATTGATAATGTAGTTCCCTGACATTTCAATTTTATTTAGACCATTTTTATATATTGTCTATGATAAATTTATAAATCCTAATATATAAAATGAGATGGACAGACAGACTTTATTAGGCAAAACTCAGGCGCAAATGGAGACATCGGCATTGCCATCAATATTTACACAACAAATACTCTCTGTACACTTGTATGTATAAAGCTGTGTATTTACTGCTATGTGTCATATGATGACCTGGCCCTATGGTACAACAGCGAGACCTCTTTCCCTGTGGTAGCCAACAATGTCTTGGGCCGATTGCCCTGTGCTGAGTTAGCATGATAACGTGAGTGGTTTCAGCTTCAGGGATGCGTGTGAGCTTCCTACTCTTACATTACTCCCTCTCTGTGACTGCAGGCTTACTGATGGAAAGGAGTACCTGTTTCAGGCCAAAGATGAGGTAAATGGTATATCAATTTTCATTTAGGAGCAATAACAAAGAATCTCTCAGGGTTCTGTGCGGCTGTGTGCTATCAAGGTTCTGACCCTGGTTCTGTAGGCGTCAGGCAGCACAAGGAATTTCTGGAATTCACCTCCCCCCAAACCGTGATAAAGTCACTTGTGTAGGCGTATCTCAGCTCTGCAGGGTCAGCCAGCGACGACTGAGACTTAAATTACTCCGTCATATTCCCACAATGACAGGCGGCCCAAACCGTACATCCACACAGGAAGTCACTGAAACATGGTGATACTGTTCCTCCTGGTGTCAGTTGGCCTGCTACTCAGTGAGCACTAAGCCCTTAAATCCCAGGCTTTCCCTTTAAGCCATTATTTGTGTCACATTTTCTGTGTCCACAGCCTTTTCTCCTCACCCACCCACTGGGTAAATCCCACAAATATGTACACACCAGCACTATTAGGCCCATGCTGGCTCAAGCGTATGTCAGGGGTTCCTTCTCTGCTGCTCACTTCCTGTTAGGTGTTGGTTAGTTGTATGTAATTCTGTGTAATACAGTGTTTGTGATGCTGTGCTGCTATACTGTATGTTGGAGATGGTTCTTATATTACCTTCTACTACAATTTAGGCCGAGATGAGCTCTTGGATCCATTGCATCTTATCGTCCGTCACCATGGCCATGGACAAAGTTGGAGACTCCCCCTTGGGCCCGAAGGTCCTTACCCGCGCCATGACAATGCCCCCCATCTCGCCCAGCGCGGCAGAAGCCGGCGGGGTCACCATGCGCAACAAGGATGGCAAAGAGCGTGACCGCGAAAAGAGGTTCAGCTTCTTCGGCAAGAAGAAGTAGAGAGGAGGCACACTCCGAGCACAGAGCCAAACAGAGAGAGCGTGGGGCTCGGAAGAGCACCGAGATTTGCCAAGTCCCACCCCCCACCAACACTCACCATGAAACCAAATCCGTACTCCTTGTATGAGTGTGGCCTTCATCTGACCTGCAGGATCTGATAGTCTGGGTTACGTTTGATGTATTTGTTTGTAAAAGGTGAGAGGTCAGAGTACAGTTTCTTACGTAGAAGGTCCATCACCAGAGAAATCCAGGGGTGAGAAATAGCTTAAGGCTAAGAGTGAGCTTGGGGGAAACACTTAAAGGTCTGCTTTGTTTTCTTCTGTTTTAGTTTAGTCATGGTGTTAAAGTCCACTGCCTAAATGTAAACGATCAGCTAATGACAACCCTCCTTCAGTTATAGTGGGTTAGTTTTAGGGTGTTCTCTTTGACCAATCACCAGTTAGTCTGAGGGGGACTTCAAATGTTTCTGGCCCTTCTCATGTATTCTCTTTGTAAAATTGTTCTGTTGTCATTAAAAATAACATTGTTCACCTGGTTTTTGCTCATGCCAATTTTTAAGAAATGTATGTGAGTTTGGAGAAAAAAACACTTTGTGATACATTACCAAACTTCACAAAAACATCAGTTGCCAATACCTTTTGAGTTGTTTTTTTTTTTTTTTTAAATGTATTTTATCCTTTGGCATTTTATTTCAGTCCATCCACGAACAAGACATCGTAGGAGGGAAGCTGTCGATTTGTTTCAGTGGTGGTATTAATTCTGCAGGTCTGAAAGATCTTGTATGATAAAACTTACCCCTCCAATTTTAGCAGCAACAAGAGTGGGGTCATTTGAAAGACTTACCCATTGGTCTCTTTCTTTTTTTTTTTTTTTTTTAAACCCTTTTTGCTTAAATTTCATTATGTAAAAATCTTGACTTTTTCCAGCTGTTTTTCAGGGGTTTTTCTGTTAAACACTAAAAATTAAAAAAAAAAAAGGTCCTTAAAAGGTCTGGGGGGGGGGGGAGAGTGTAATTTTGGGTTTAATGAGCCTCTACAACTTTCTGCATGGGCTGAAAAATCATTGAGGAGGTCATGGGTCTTTATCAGAAGACTTTCTCGAGCACCCAGTTGATAAAGATTAATCTATATTCAGTCCTCCAATTCTAATAATGTCATAATAATGCTTGGGAAATAACATATCAGAATTTGAGATACAGTACATTTTGTAGGTTTTTCAGTCTTTTCCGTGGATACATTACAAAGATCTGGACTTGTACCCGGGTCTCCCTAGACTTATAGAGGATGAGGTGTCTGGACGTGCCCATGTGGAAACGGGTACTTGCAGGCCTGCACAGAGATGGTTGGCCTTCCCAAGGGGTATTGCTGCCAGGTCCTGCAAGGTGGCCTCCATGTGCTCCTGGTGTGGAATGAACTCGCATGTGTTTGTCCATTTCTGTGTACACCTGTTGGCTGGACTTGCTTCCTTACGCTTGCGTGGTCTTCTAGATTCTAGGACTTTCCCTCACAGACTTTGGCATGATACTGTGAAGCCTGGGAAAGAGGCTGTTAATGGTGGAGTATTATGCAACATGAGTCCATGCTGGCATTGTCTTTCCCTACTTCTTGTCTCCATTATGTGCTATTTAGAAACCAGTGGAGAACTGGGGGGGGGGGGGGGGAAAATGTGATGCAATGACAGCAATGAATGCAGTTGCACTCTGGAAATGTCGCACGAGGATTATGGGATGCAGAAGCCTTAGAATGAAACTGGATGTGCTGCAAACAAAGCAATGCAGCCAGAGCTAAAACCTTCAGCTTCATCTGTCGGAATGGAGTTACAGTACCATCAATGTGCCTGGCCTCCTGTTAGCAATGTAGCATTACTCAGAGTGTGTCAGGGAAAGGAAGGGGCAGCTGAGCACCATAGCCAGAGTCTCTAGGCATTTTTAACCAGCACAGATACTCGCCATACATCCGTTCCTACAGCACTGTCTCTTGTTCAAATCAGTTTATCGACTAGTCGTCCTTATTAATACCATTCCTCTAGATACCTGAGGCGTTTGCTTTATATATATA
>JAACJT020000002.1:1672190-1722491 GCA_009936485.2 Gymnarchus niloticus | reverse complement strand
CTTTCTTCCTCTCTTTTTTTTTCCTTTTGTCCCCCTTTTATTTTTCAAAACAATGAGACAACCCCCCCCCCCCCCCCCCCCAGGATGTGATTGGCTGCGTGTGTGTCAATCCCGGCCGACTGACCAAGGGGCAGGTGGGTGGTACCTATGGAAGGTTGCTTGTAAAGCGCTGCCCTCCGTCAGCAGACGGGAAGAAGCAGAGTCCCTGTCTGGCCAGTCAGGTGGTGAAGATCTGATCCCTGTTTCCTCATCAAAACCGTCTTCTTTCATATTCCTGTTCATATCACCTTCTCTGGTCCATGTAAAGCATGGGTTGATTTCATTTCAGCAGCTTAGGTTTAAGGCTGAAATTTTACTGGCATTTCTGACACAGCGGGGAAATGGGCTGTTTTTGACTTGCTTGAAGCCCAGTTGGCAGCACAGTAGCTGAATTGTCTTTAATCTCTTCAGTTATATAATGCTGCGGTATTGTGTAAATATACTGTTTTGTATTTAGAGATTTATGTGCATGCTGTTTCTGGTGGGACAAGTAATCAGCTTTGTATCTCATTCAATAAATTATTTTTCTGCTTGTGCGTAGTTTTATGCAGGTGCTTTCTCACTCGTATTTTAACGTAAAATTTGTTTTACAACCCCAAATAAGAAAAAGTTGGGACGGTATGGGAAATGCAAATAAAAACAAACAAAAAATGGTCATGTTTTGTCTGGTCAACTTCATTTCAGTTGTTAATATACATCCATTCCTGCATTTCAGTCCTACAACACATTCCAAAAAAAGTTGGACGGTAAAGCATTTACCATTTTGTAACTTGCACTTAAAAGACATTAAGACACTGAGGATACCAAGCGATGAAGCGTTTCAGGTGTTATTTTGTCCCGTTCTTCCTGGAAACATGTCTGAAGGTGTGCAACAGTACAGGGTTGTTATCGCATTTTTCATTTCAAAATTCTCCACACATTCTCTGTTGAGGACAGGTCAGGACAGCAGCCAGGCCAGCCCAGTACCCGCATCCTCTTCTTCCACAGCCATGCCTTTGTAATGTGTGCAGAATGTGGTCTTGCATTGTCTTGCTGAAAAATCCATGGACATCTCTGGAAATGTTATCTTATTGAAGGCAGCATATGTTGCTCTAAAATCTCAATGTACTTATCTGCATTCATGTTGCCATCACAGGAGTATAAATTACCTTTGCTGAAGGCACTGACACAACCCCATACCATGACAGACCTTGGCTTTTGGACTTGTTGCTGATAACAGTCTGGACGGTTCTTTTCACCTTTGGTCCAGAGCATATGGTGTTCGTTTCTTCCAAAAAAGATCTGGAGTACTGGTTCATTTGACCATAATACACGTTTCCACTGTGTGATGATTCATCCTAGATGCATCCGAGCCCAGAGAAGTCAACGTCGCTTCTGGCCGTGGTTAACATAAGGCTTCTTTTTTGCACGGTAAATTTTTAAGTGGCATTTGTGAATGTAACTCCATATTGTAGTGCTTGGCAAAGGTTTGCCAAAGTAATCCCTTGCCCATGTGGTTATATCAGCTATTGATGAATGACAATTCTTGCTACAGTGCCATCTGAGGGATCAGAGATTAGGGGTGTTCATTTTAGGCTTGCGCCCTTGCCCTTTACTCACTGAAATTCCTCCAAATTCCCTAAATCATTTAATTGAGGAACATTGTTTTTAAACATCTCAATAATTTCCTCGCACATTTGTTGCCAAACTGGCAATCCTCTGTCCATCTTTGCTCCTCAAAGACTCAGCTGTTCGTGGATACTGCTTTTGTACCAAATCATTATTACAGTCACCTGCTGACATCGCCTGTTTGAAATCACATCATTATTTAATTTTTTTTTACCTCATTACTAACCCTAAATTAAACCCATCCCAACTTTTTTTTTAGAATGTGTTGCAGGCCTGAAATGCAAAAAACCCTATGAGATGCAAAATTAACATTTTGCTTTCAACCTTAACATGGGCAAAGCTGTAGAGCCACGAGAACTGGACTACTGCCTCCACACCATCTCTAACCTACATAGTGAGCCCTCTTTAAACTCTTGAATAATTTATTTCAGGTGAGTAGGAGGCTGGTCCCCCCATGTCACTTCTCGCATGAGACGTCTCCTTAAGAAAAAAACAAGTTTGAAAGTGAATCTTGAGCCTTAGAAATAAAAAGTTTCACAAGCAGTGTAGGCAAGACATGAGGATAGCATGTGCATCACTGAAAGTAATTTCTGCCTGCACTATCCTCATCACTAAAAACAAGTTAATAGTTGCCAAGATTAAACTGAAATGGATAGTACTAAAATAATCTCAGATCTTAGTATTGAAATGTTCAGCCAAAGAGTTCTGCATTACTGATCTTTGATTCATGCTGAAATGGTCTTCTCATCTCACACGTTCCTCAAAAGACGTTTGTCAGTGAGTGTGCCCTGTGGTGTATCAGCTGAAACCCACTGAAAGTAACTTCCTTAGCTGTGAAGAAAGTCTGCCTTTGGAGCACTTCCAGTATATTAAGTCTGGCATGGTAGAGCAGGGGGCTGAGGAGGTCAGCCGTCAGAAGTACTGTCCTCTCCACTGGGATCAGATCTCTTGGATTGGACACTTATTATTTTGCAAGCTGCTCCAAATTTTGGCTGTCATCTATTGGCCAATTGCCTGGAAATATGTAAAAATCACTTTAACCTATTTGATCATTTAGAAAAGTTAAAGTTGAATTACTGTTCCTTTTTGAATGTTACTGTTTGGTTTCGGGGCTGTCTTTATTAATTTTCCTCGTTTGTTTTCTTGGTCTCTTGAGTTATTACCCTTTAAGATTGTAATAATGTGAAGAAAAACACACTAAAATTAAAACAATTAGGTCACAGTTGGCTGTATGTGTAGTTTGTCTTGGCCGGAGGGTTTATTCAGACAACTTAAAAAAAACCCTGTACCGTGTATTTATATATCGACTGGCACATAAATTTCAGTAGTATGTAGCGATAAACTAAGGCATACTGGACACTCGAGGGGAAAAAGCAGAATTACATTTAGTATTCGCATCTTGAATTGTTCTTGTTAATAAAAGTGATCCCAGTCGACACTGCTATCAATTTAAACAAAGCTATTGATCTTCGGCCCCCACCCGGCCTCCCCTCCCCTCTATTAACAATAGACTGTTACTAAGCGACCGTTTAAACGCGCACGGAGGGAAGGCTGGGCTGGGGGCACTGGACGCTCCTCGAACTGTGCCATTCATTGGCTTCTCAAAACAGGACGGCGGCTCGCAAGAATTACTAAGGCGAAAAGTGAAATGAAAGGTGAGTCTTGTCCTAATGTTATATTTATATGATACACCAAGTTTGAAATTTAGCCTAAAACAAAGTAAACAACGCTGAAGGTTTACATTCTGAACATGCTAGAGACTCCTATAATCTTCTTTATTTAAAAAATGTATTAGAAAGTAACGCGAACTACCTTGCGATTTCTTTCTTTATTAGGATCGCTTATGGTGTGACGGCGTTTCACCGTCAACGCGGTTAACCGAAACACGAAAGTGTGGCAGAGCTACGCAGCTGAAATCGCGACGCGTCGCGTCGTGTCGTGTCCGGTACGGCGTGTGTGACGCTGAACACACAGGTACCACGGCGCCTCGGCCGCGAGTCTGCTGGCCGAATGTCCTGGGAAAGTTCCACATAAAAGCTTTCGGGAGGGGACTGACAGTAATTAAGCCGTCTTTATTATAGCCAGGACTGCTTTACTGACTCTGTCACGCACTACGTTTTCAGCGAAGTATTTCCTGATATCATCTTAACTCACGGCATATCGTCAGCAGCGTTTATTTTAAAACTTCGAAACGTTTTCAGGAAAGCCAGATCTAAAGTGCACTTCGGTATAGTTCGGCAGGGAATCGATGGAGGCATAATGAATGCCGGCAGGGTGAGGACTGGCATGGAATACGTCTGTGTTGGTGGGGCGCCTCGCTTTCTGAATTTATACTGAGGATATAAAAATGTAACCTTGTGTATATGTGTACAATTGGTTCTTATGCTCGACGATGTTCGTTTTTTACTTGTAACACACTTCGACTCGCTATACATGGTATGTGGACTCCTGTACAGGTGAATTATAAACACTTTTAATTGTTGCGTTAGCAATGAAATTGTCGACATAAAGATGTTCTGTGAAATTATCATTTTAGAACTAAGTGCGTAAAATCTTCTAGGTTGAGTATGGAGTTATTGCACTAACCCGCAACTCAGATGGTGTCAAAATAGGAGTAGTTTTTCTGTAATTTTATTTGATCTGAAAAAGAGGGGCCAGTTTAGGAAATGAAGAACAACTCTGAAACATGAAATATGTGCTGTCACGAAAACGTGTGAATCAGTAAGCTGTAGCTTACTGACTATCATCAGGTACTTAACATTCCATTCATTCTCCTGCTGAAAGTCTGTCTTTACTAAGATTCACCTAAGCAGGATAACACACTCTTTTCCGTGTTATGTGGGTAGTCTGAATCGTTTTGAGTTGTATCTTTATCCAAATGATGGGCTTAAGGGTGTTCTAATTCTAATAGTACAATGAAGCGTAAAATAATTCCTGTGCTCAACAAGTGAAGATGAAATGATAACTTTTATTTTAATATGTTATCTTATTAATCTAATTGATAGACCAAAAAAGCCCCACCGTCTTCCATCTGCTTATATAGTTTAGGATCAAACATATTGCAGGAAACACTCGAATCGCCTGGATGAGATGCCAGTCAGCTGCAGGTCGCACGCTCATGCATAGATTACATAGACACCAATTGACCTAACTAATATTTTTTGGAATGTGGAAGGAAGCCCATGTGATAAGGGTAAAAGACACAAACTCCATACATAGAGCAGGGTTGGGATTCGAAGCCCCCCATCCTGTAGGTATGGGGAGGCCACGCTATCCACTGAGCCATTATGTCACCGCCTGAGAGAAAAGTGAGAACAATAAATTGTGCTGTACTTTTAATTCTTGTGTCACTCATGAATGGAGATATTCCCAGGAACGAACGAATACAAACTCTAATTTTACCATGAAGACAATTGGAATGTTCCATTTTACTAGACAGGGGTATGAGTTCAGTTCTGTCTGTTTTGTCATGTTTGCTCAAGTGGAACAGAGATTGACTGCAGGTGAAGTTTGAAAGGCACACTCCAGGCTTGCACTGGAGACTTGGGTGTTGAAATCTAAGAGGTGAACTGGCAGAGCCGCCAGAAAACTCTGCTGTTTATTTTGACATAGAACAAGCCCGAGCAATAAATACTGTAGACATGATATAGGTTCGAGAAGTTTAATAAGTCTCGTACTACAGTATTTCAGTAAACATTTTACAAAACTGCTTTCCCATAGCAATCTGCCCGATTACTACTCTGTGGAGCGACATTATTGCCAAAAGTAATGCTTTTAATTTAAGGTTTTTGGATTATTACTGTGGTTTGTTTTTAAAATTCAGCTCTCTTAGTTCAAAGTCAGACTTTATAAGGCAAATTTAACTTTCAATGTCTGCAACACAGGTTTTAAAATATCAAATGTAAATTTTACATCCTTAGACTAATTATTACAGATTAAATTTTAAAATTGTATTTCATATTTAGCAGCCTCACTGGAAAGGAGGATGAGCACAGACTGATGATTTCCAGTCTATTTACACTCAATACTGAAACCCACCATAGTCACAAATTCCATGTCTGACTGCGCATCTTAAAGGTTTACTTCAGTACTTACATTTTTAATTTTTTTAATTCTCACCTACTGCAATGCAGTATTGTTCACACTATATGCAGATGGAATATTTCACAGGTAGGCTCAAAGTCCTTAAATTTATAATAAGGCATCAAATCCTTCATATTACAGAACCTATGCAGTGACACGTTTTACAAATTGGATGTAAAATCTAAATTTGAAATAATTATATTTTAAAAATGATAGTAAGTATCCTCAAATTAAATTTCTAAATCACATTTACTGTTACCATCTGTAAATAAATCTGGCTTACCTTATATGAAAGCTGCATGACACTATACATGTCGTAATACTTTCCCTACATATTTTTTTTGTTTAATCATAAACCAGATGTCCAAAGTCTGTATTCATGATGTAATCTGTATTCATATATATCATAGTGTGATGATTACGTTTTGCTTTCATGAATCAGCGTGTGCACTGTAGCTGAGAATTGGAATGTTGTTTTCAGCCTTTATAGTTAAGAGTTATATCCTGAGTAACCTTGGAGCTGAAGTATTTTAGCAGTCATAGCATCTGCATTTTATTTGAGCTTGGGAAGAAAGCTTGACTTTGGAAAATGATTGGCTTCAGTCAGGGACACACAAAGCCCTTCCATTAAGGCCAATGCAAATCCGCCCCATCCAGCTAGCATGCCATATTTATTTCTACACATGGTTCTCAAATTACGAGTTTATTTATGTGGATTAAGACTACACTTTAGCAAGAATTTTTCTGTGCTCGCGTAAAAGTTACAAGCTAAATGTAAATCTCAAGGGGGTGTGATAAAGTTATTGGATGTTACACAATGGAGAGGAGTTGGTTTTCAAGAGAACTCTTTATTACAGTATGTGTCTGTCGTCATTGTGGTGTTTTTGTTTTGCACTGTGTGGCATTACACACAAATTTTTGAAACATTCACATTTTTGGACATTTGCCATCCTTGTGGGTAATTCATACTGTCATTATAAGGCCAATCAAGTTGTCAGTTAATGGTAGGTCAGTACTGAAAGTGAGTTCTCGGTGTCACTAAACTCGGGGTTCAAAGTACACAGTTATGTTGTTTGGTTTCTCTGGTTCCCCACCATTTGGCTGTTCAGGATGAACACCAGTCATTTTTACATAAATGCCACAAAGAAACAGAGGAGTGTACTTTTAATCAGGTTTGTTTTTTACAGCTGTCTGGCTTTGTAATTGGTTCCAAAGAAGTTAGGTAAAACAGCGTTTGACAAATTCAACAGTTCCTTAATTTAACAGAAAATTAAAGGTGAATGAATACATATCAATCGTTACGATAGTCTTGTGTTCGGATCGTTTTTTACCCACATTTGCATCTTTTTTTTTTTTTTTTTTTTTTTTTTTTTTACCGCTTTTTACTAAGAGAAGTCCGTTACTAATATGTGCTCATTCACCACTTTGCCATGCTGGACTTCATCACGTAACAAATACGCGGCAGATTGATGCCTCTCATTCTCCTCTGGCTTTACCACAGTCCTTGTAGGACCAATCAAAGCAAACGACTAAGATCTAAGGGTTTATATTTCATGGAAATAAAGCCTGTGCTCTTATGTTTGTAAATTGTCAGAATGTCAATTTGCTTGGCATCTTTTTTGGAGTAGACACTACAGTGATTAAAAATACTGTTTAAAAAATGTACTATAAATGAATGATGAAACTGAGCAAATACAAACACCCAATATGCTATATGTCTTCCTAGTACAATATAGTTTGTAAATGATGTCTTTTTCTTGGGAGTTCTGAATAAAGGTCACCACAAAACATTGTCAGGTTAGCAGGTATCACCTTATTTGGCTTTGTTAGGTGCCTTTCTTCCTGAAAATAATGCGTGCAGGAACACAGCTTTGACTAGGAGGGTCAAGGGTCTGCAAGTATGTATCTTTTATGGCCAAAACGCCATTTTTTTTTTTTTGTTATCGCAATTTAAAAAAAATGACATTTCCTGTTTATATAACCTCCTAATCTAGTTGTGCATAGGTAAGCTTTAGGGATGCATCAGTTTACTGACGCGACAGAGAGTTGGTTGATCGATCAACTACTTCTCTGTTTAAGTACGTCAGCGCGTGCTATAACGCGTTGCTAGGTGACGGGTTGGCATAGAGTCGAAACAGCACCTCACGTGCATGTCGACGCTGCACGCTAGTGCAGGAATTTCCAACATCAAGGATACTTTATTCCTGTGAGACCGCAAGAAAACGTGGTGTGGAGTGTAAACTCAATGCGATGGCATACGGATGGAATGCGAACCCGTTCCTGTTAACAATCGCCTAGCACAAGACATTCTAAAGGCTCATTTAAACATAAGCGACAGGTTTAATATGAACAGCATTACTGTCACTATTATAAGATAATCAGGTTTCGTTTCATGCGACGCAACGTTTCTGAAATGCAGGGTGAGCTGTTGCGAATTAAATAACTGTTTAATCTCTTAAGCGTGTTAAATAAATACCCTCACTGGAGGTGTATAATCCGACGGCACACTTTGTGGTCTGTTGTAGTGTGCGCCGAATATTCCCAACACCACGGAGAAGGAGAGAGGGAGAGTTTGACTTGGGTATCCAATTCAACTGCATCATCATTTGTTCACTGCGCTATGGATTCAAATAGAAATGATCTTTTTATAGCCGACGTGACAGACACGGTATCTCCTCTAGGGCATGTGGAGCCTCAGGTTTGTCATGGAGCCAAACACTGACTTTGATAATCTGGGATAGTTTTATGTTTGGATGAATACGCACTGCTGTGGGAAATTGAAGGTAAACGAATCCTTAAAAATATTTAAAACTGCATACAGCATCACACGTGAAACAATTTTCCGATGTAAACTGGTGCTATTTGATGGGAATCCTAACCTGATTTTAATGAAGTGGCTGAAGTTACTGGTGTAAGCTAAACTGTCTTACGTCGTTTTAGACACAAAGCCTTAATTACAAGTCACATTAGATGTTAATCACATTGAACAGATGTCTTCTCCAAGAGTCGAGTTTTTACTGCAGTGAAGAACAGCCTATCCTAAACGTAAATGTTTAATGGCTTAAAACGAAACGTTGCGCCTTAAAAAAGAATAGGCTAGTGATTTATGAACAGTCATTATTGTATTGTCGAACATGAGACTTATGAATGAAATAAATTGTCTTGTATATTCATCTCGGACTGTTGTATCTTTAATTACTCCTTGCCTTAACTAATATAGTTAATTTTGAAAACGTCATCTTTAAAAGAAGTTAATTGTGCGCTTAGGCCAATTTATACTTATATTATCTGCTTTTCTCTGTCTCTCCATCTGCTGGTCTAAATCAATTCTGGAAGTTAGGAAACATATTCAGTTCAAATTGTCTTGTTTCAACAAGTCCCTCCATTAAAAATCACACGTTTTTCAAGTCTCATTATGCCTGCATGGTGTGTGCGGGCGTAGACCACGGATTTGAACGGCTTTTGATGGCGACACTGGGTGTATTGTCCTCAGCCCACTGTCGCAGGCATACACCCGTACTGTCCTGACAATGACATTCCCAGACCTCACACAGTGAGCCAAGTATGCAGAAAATGCTGAAAATATGTTTCCTTCGTTATCTCGAAAGTGAACCATTCACAAGTTCAGTCCGATATCGTGGGTAATCACAATTTTGGCAAAGCCCTGGAAATTGCCGACATTTTTGTGAATAATACTACCGCCACTTTTTATCATCATTGATTATGTGGTTTAATTTGGCTTTTAAAAACCATCTTTTAGTTACATTTCTTCGATTTCAAAGGGGAAAGTAATCAAACAGACTGCCACCTAGCGTCGACACGTATATTTACCCACTAGTGAGTACGGACTTCACTGGATTGTTAAAAGCTGTTTATTTTTTCTTCTTCGAAGCTTATAAATACTGTAGTGAATTTTCCTATAAATTCTGAAGTGTATACATAAATTGTTTAGAAAAAACATCACCATCATACTCTAACTTATAAAATGTCAGAAATCCCCCGCTGGAAGTGGCCATAGGAGGCTGGAGGTGCCGGACCCGTGTGGTGTCAACACAGTATTGCATCATCTTGCTTTCACGTTTATGATTTTTGCGCAATTTTTTGTGAAGAAATTCAGACTCTATCCGTCCATGTCTTGTTTATAACCTTGTATTTTGCAGAAAATCATTTCGGAATTTAGGCTGATATTCTGTAACTGCTAATGGTTCAGAAACCAGCCTACAGGGCAGGTTTCTGTTACCTGGGCTGACACCGGCCCATATTACCAACACAGTTGAAAATGAGTCGCAAGGCAGCTTTACCATCTTTGTTTCCAAGTTTACAGCTTGACGTAATTCGCAGCAAGGTTAACGTCCATTATGAGGCCATCGTGGTCACAGTGTACTGTGTCCCTGAAGTCTATGTCAAAGCAAGTTTTCTAAAAGTAACAATTATCTAGTCAAACGTGGCTTGTT
This sequence comes from Gymnarchus niloticus, assembly GCA_009936485.2. Taxonomy (NCBI): domain Eukaryota; kingdom Metazoa; phylum Chordata; class Actinopteri; order Osteoglossiformes; family Gymnarchidae; genus Gymnarchus; species Gymnarchus niloticus. Next base: position 1,712,307 of record JAACJT020000002.1, on the reverse strand, counting down.
ATGGGTGCTGCAGCCTCTGTAACACAGTGTCAGCTTACTCTGTCACGAGGCATCTGGCACGCCCTGCTCTGCTTCGCCACATTTCTCTGGAAGTTAAAAAGCAGCAACCCCATCAGATGATGTATTGTAAACACACCCCTGTCACTGCCCAGGCCCATGAGTGCACAGCACATGCCCCCCTCCCTTCTTTCTATAAACGGTATGCAGGGTAGCAGATGCCAGGTTTTTGTTGTTCACACACAACGACAGTTGTGGTCGTTCTTGAGGCTGTCTTGTGTGTGTGTGTGTGTGTGACTGTAATTACCGCAGCAGACACCAAACGGACCTTTGGGGCAAAAAGAATCTCTTTCCATGTAGTGTGGGCCGAAGTCTAAGGGGAACTGGCGTCTGCATAGCTGAAATTGAAGCTGTATGATGTCATGAATGAAGAATGTGACATTAATTTGGTGTCTTGATGTCTTTCTGCAGCTTTTTTGATTGTAGTTGCTGCTTTGCTTGCACATGTGTAGGCTCTGGTGGAATAACTGGGTATAAATTTTGTCTATTACAGCTGTCTCACACCAGATTAATCCACTTTGTTCACAACGGTGGTTCGTGTTTTATGGGCTCTCTCCTCAGCTTCTTGAGTCCCCCCTTCTCCTGTTGAGTAATGGACGCTTACACCGGGCCAAGAGTTCAAAGGCGGGTCGGCAAAAGGTTGAGTAACTGCCGTGTGCAGAGTGACACCTGAGCTGAAGCCACTCTGTAATGTGGATCACTGATGGCCCCTGCTATTGTCTCATGGGATTACACGACTGGGAGGGACCAAGGGAGGGGTGTCAGTCTGTGTGTGTGCGTGTTTCTGGCTGTTAGACCACAGACTGGCAGTTGTGCATCGTTTCCTGGTAGTCTAGGTGGGGCAGATGGTGTTTTCACAGGATTAAAAAGGGCAGTAGGGCAGATGCAGACATGTTGTGTGATTGGCGTGATGGCTGCGCACGTTTTCAACACGGCTGAGGGAGTGAAGGACCCCGGGAAGAGAAATTTATCTTGTTGTTATACGTTTGCTGTGCACTCTTGCATAAAGAATCCAGGTAACTGTTGCATGGAATGCAGCTAATGAGTAAATAAAGATCCTATCACTATTTCCTTTAGATTAGCCTTTTTCTGCACCCGATCTAGGATTTTTGCAGTAAAACTCTAATTTGTTTTCTAATTAGAGTGTTGTTCTACTTTTATTCTTTAATATCTACTGCAACTTTTTAATACATTCATTGCACAGGATCCTGTTTTTTTGGTATGTTTGCCTTTGTTGTATTTTTTTTTTTTATTTCTAATGCCTATATTTTGCTTCGTGTTATTTTACTTCCATTTTATTTTTCTCTTGTTTCTCTTGTTTTTGTATTCCTGTTTTCACATTTTCGTATTTCCCATTTTTCTGTAAGGTACTTTGGGCTGCATCTATGTATGAAAGGTGCTATGCAAATAAAAACTTTATTATTATTGTTTATTTTGTGCTTTTAGGAAGTCTCCCAGTAGGAAGAGATTGACAGCAGATGATATCATCCAGGCTCGCTGTCAATCCCCCCCCGAAGACCAAGCTGTTTGTTCACAACCCTGCTGTGCCCTCCTGAGAAGCTACCCTCTCTATTTGTAAGATCATTCAGACATAGAATCTGCCAGCCTGCAAATAGAGGGAACATCGTACAATGTTGGAGTGCGGCTTTCATCTTCTTTGCTCCCTGTAAGGCTGATGCAGCTGTTTTTCCAGCCCTCCCAATCTGAGGCCCTGTCTGTCCTTGCACTCTCCATTACCAGGTGGAGAAGACTGGTGTAAGTTGAGCCAAGGTGCCCCGCTGCTGCTTGAGTAAATCTTCTGGGGACGCTGTCCTCCACTGGCCCGTGCAGGGTCCAGACATGTCTGCCAAGGCGCCCATCTACCTGAAGCGTGGCAGCCGCAAGGGGGGGAAGAAAGAGAAACTGAGGGACCTCCTGTCCTCGGACATGATCAGCCCCCCGCTGGGGGACTTCCGGCACACCATCCACATCGGCAGCCGTGGTGGCGAAAGCGACTTGTTTGGGGACCTATCCTTCCTTCAGGGTAAGTTCCACCTGCTGCCTGGGCAGTCCCGGTATGGTGAGCCTTTCCAGTTCACACGCACGGCCAGCGTGTGCGCCCACCCTCCACCCTCCGAGAGCTCGCCTCTGCTTAAGAACGCCATCTCCCTGCCTGTCATCGGCGGGGTGCAGGCTCTCACACTGCCGGCCTCAGCTCCTGCTCTCGCCCACACTCCGGCCCAAATGCTTTCCCAAGCACCGCCTCCCAAACCACCCAGGCTACACCTGGATGACAAGGCTTCACTACCTATGCATGAGCCCTCGCTGGCCTCTGCCCCATCCTCTTCACCTACCTCCCTCATTACGCCCTCCTCCTGGGCTTCACTGAATCCAGGGAAAGACCTCCAAGCCCTGGAGGATCACCCCGAACAGCCCTACCTGTCCCACGCCAGCTCCCTGCTCTCCCTGCACCTGGACCTGGGGCCCTCCATCCTGGATGACGTGCTTCAGATCATGGACAAGCACAGGGCGGGTAGTCTGAAGAGTTCCTGTGTGCATGGAGGTCGACAGGAACTCTTCACCTGAGGACCTGTTTTCCATCATGTCTCTTTGCTCCCGTGGCAGCCTTCAGAGATGCTAGTCTTCAGAGACAAGCCTGCCTGGGACACTTAAAGCTTCAGGAGCACTCACTTCAGCTTCCTTTGCAAGCTTTCTGTTTCATGGTTAAAGAATCATCCAATATGTTCTGTTGTAGATTCTGAAGTACCTTGGATGAGGTTTTTTTTCTTTACTATATGATCAATACACAAGCCGTTACTATTCCTCGTATCCTGGACCACTCTCCTGATCCATACCATACAGGGACCACAAAACAACCAGTGATGGGTCTTGGACTATCCCATATCCCTAGTTGTTAATCTCATGCTCCTGTTACTAACACCATCTTCATAGAAAATTGCAGGCTATTGAATTTTCACAGCTGAGCTTGTTTCCCAAAATGCTGTGGACTGATGAGGCACACAAAGGAACACAGAGTGACTATTTTTGCCCCATGGACATGCAACTCTGCATCGTCTCAGAACAGCAAGAATAAATCTTCTGTTTTGCTTTCTGCAAAAGTTATGCAATATATCACAAAGCACTAAGAGTCTTGGCTCCACAAGGCAGCCTGTGCTTCCAAATCTTGTCCAAATATTTGCTACCACTTGAGGACACTGGACAGTGAAAGAAATGGGGCTTGGCTCTGTTACAGTATTCAACCCTGTCAGGCGTAACCTCGCTGGTTGGTGTCAGATTACATCAACACAGAGTCAGGTGGCCTGGAAAGATGTGGTGGGGGGGTGGGGCATATGCGAAGTCATATCAGTACTGCAGTTCACATGCCGGAAGTAAGGTGACACCGTGGCACTTCATGTGGATGGGGTCTGCTAGCACTCAAGTGGGTTTCCACCAGTATGAGGCCATAATCCAAATTAGGCAGATTGCCCTGTTCTGTGTGATGGACTGGAATCCATATTGAGGAATGAATGGGATGCCCCATACTTATGTTGAGATCCAGGAACTCATAAGTATTTAAGTGTGATCCTTAAAGAGGAATTTTGGTGCATTTATACTGTGTATTTTAATACCTTAAATCAATGAATTTTGAAACTATAACTAAGGCACACACTTCCTCTGAATGGTGTCTACATAATACACATTGCAGTTGAAGCTTACAAGCTAATTTAGACACCGTTCCATTGTGTTTACATAATATAGACAGCACTGTGTCAAAAAAGTTAAATTCAAAAACATACAACTTGTACTTAATGAACAGAGAAACACTTGCTGTCTTCTTATGGGATATAATTGATGTTTTTGACTGTTGGTGATTTGAGGGTGGTGATTCAGGTTTCAGATGTATAGCAAAAGCACATTGATTGGACAGCTGCTACCTGTTTTTTTTTTTTTTTTTTTTTTAATTGGACAGCTGCAACCTGTTTTTATAACATAAATCTAGAAAATACACAAGGCTGTTTATATTGTTGCCCTGCTCCTTCCTACCTGGTAGTGTTTTTTTTCTTGGTATTATATTGATTAATATCAACAGGAGTTTAATAGCAAGGTTAAATGTAGCTCTCAAAGATAACCTTTAAATGGTGGGGTTCTGTGGGTCAGGTGACTGTGCCAGTGACCAGAAGGTGGGTGGTTCAAATCCCATGCCTCACAAACATGCTCATACAACCACTGAGCCCCTGAGCAAGGCCGTTAATCCCAAGCCTGCTCCACATACTCTGATATACTGGATCTGCCTCACTGTACATCACTTTTGACAAAATCCAATCCAGCAGTGTGCCTTATGAACAATTCTTCAAAATGTATGTGAACACCAGACCCTGGGATTACAGTGACTGTGATGAGTGTTGTGAAATCACTGTACAAAAATATTGTCGCCATTTAAAATCATCTATTTCACTCTACAAATTATTTAATGCATTAAACGGTGCAATATTGTAAGCTGAGGATCATGGTGCTTCTGAGGGTATCACTGTTCCATCATGTTTCCGGAGTTGCCATTTTGTATCCTGCCACTGTCTGATGGATTTCCTCCCACGGTACAAGAACATGCAGTTTGGCTAATTGGCATCTCTGAATTACCCTTAGTGTATCATTGTGTGTGCATGTCTATGCCCTGCAATGGACTGGCATCGTATCCAGGGTATTCTCCTGCCTTGTGCCCTCTGCAGCCAGGATAGGCTCTAGGCCTCTTTGTCACCCTGACCAGAAAATGGCTGGATGGAGTAGTGTTAGGCAATGAAAGAGGATGGCTCTGTACAATAGAGAGCAAAGTAGAGAAAGCGTGGAGTATTTTCAGTTGGAATTAAAAATCTGCCCATTCTTTGATTCTCATGTTTTTAGAATATTAAATTGTACAGAAAAAGACTCAAAGACTACAGAACCTAATTAAATGCATCCTACCTTTCTTCACAATGTGCGGTGTTACAACTTTTGTGTCTGTAAGTGTTGTTCTTGGGCTTAATGACACAAACCCATGTTTGTATGTAAATGAAATGCCACTACTTTAATGATTACGGGGCACCAGTATAACCTGTGCCATTTTTGGACTAACATGTCTATTCAAGTCACACCCACATGCATGTGTAATAGTCATTGCTGGGAATGGTCACGCCTATTTCATGGATGGCCCTCATAATGAAGTTTTTGTTTTGTCATTACCACAGTAAATTCTACTCTAAGGCTTTATGGTGATGTGCACGAAAATATATGATGCTTGTAGACGTGCACTGTAGTGAAGATGGCACGATTAACATTGGTTCTCTGGGTTCCTTTACTTAAGTACTTCAGTGCCGTTTTAGGAATTATAATGCCTTTGAAATCACTGAGGTCCAGGGAACAGAGATGAAACCATAATGTGACATGGGCTAATTTGGATAACGATAGCATGTAGGAACTGAACACTCTGCTTCCTCAGCTAGTTTCTGCTTAAGGTCCCACTAAAGGTCCCAAGTGGCTAAGTGCTGAACTATATGTCTTTTTCATCCTGTCATGGATCTTGGATGGAGTCCTGGAGTCCATGGGTCATGGAGCTCTTCCTGGTCCTGCTAAAACAACAGTGTGTCCAGCTCTACTGAGAAGCTTATTGGTTTTGATCTTTGAAATTGGGGTTCTAGAGGCCTGAAGCAAACAAACCCTTTGCATTTGACAAAAGCTCGATCTCGTTTGGTTTTGCAATGCCTTGCTACTGGAACTATGCCATAGAGTGTAGGGATCTTTGTTGACTTGTGTAACTGAGTAGCAGTTGTAGTACAGTTTAACATGATGTTGACCGTTTTCTGCCTCAACAGAAGGTTGTGTTCTAACAAGCTGCAACATTTTTTGTACTTTGTAAAAACGATATGTCGAGCCTTAGCTGTAAATGTTGGTTGCAATAAATGCTTTCCTTTGTCCGTTAAAAAAAATCATGTGACGTCATTCTTATGCTGCATGAATGATGGGGCTGATGACTCTCTACAGCATTTTTGTTGTAGATGCTTAGCAGACATTCAGCTGGACACTGTGGCTACTGTACTGTGCTCATGGTGATAATTGTATGGCTCCTCAAATTTCCTGTTCGTGTCCTTTGACTTACTGCTACATTATATTGTGTCATTTCGCCTTAGAGCCATGGTTTCCAAACTGGGTGTTACGGAATTTCAACAGGGGAGAGCCTTTCAAGTGTTGTTCTCTACAGAAGGGGTTTTGGGAACCACTACCTTAGAGATGTTGTTTAAAGAGCAGAACACCCTGCATTCATGGCTAGCACTTGATGAGCTGTGGACAAAATAATGTCCCTTCAGAATGACATTTCCTGTTCCTCTCCCTAACTTTCCAGGTTCCATGCTTCTGATCAGTCTTCAGCTTGTTGGCTCAGTTTCTCTCGGAATCTTTATGCCTTGAATAAGGAGACCACCAGCACTTCTACATACAGCTCTGACAAGGGAAGAGGACATCGTTGGTCCAGCTTGACAAGAGTGACGGAGTGCTTGTGTAAATTTAGTGGTTTGTTCCATAAGTGCTACTTTAGTGTGGAGAGACAGTAAGAGTGTCAAATGAAACAGCTGCATTCTTGAAGCTGTAGAGAGAGCGACCTTGGGTCTGTGTGCATGTGTGTGCTTGTGGGTGGGTACTTGCCCTGCTCTTGTTTTCTGTGACTTGTCCACTTTTTGAATAGTCCTGGGAATCGCTCCAACTGGCTTTGTTAACATCGAGGCTCCAGAAAACGCGGTGCCTGACCCCAAGAGCATGGAGCCCTGGGAACAAGGACCGACTAGGGTGGAGGCTGTGCTGACAGAATTACTAGAATGGCTGAATCAACAATAGAATGTACACAGCAGCTAGGCAACATGGGCCTAGTCTGGAAATTTGTCCAGATTAAAATACGGCACCCTATAGCTGTGACAAAGAAATGCCTGTATGTTAATCTTCCAGGAAGCGCATTTCCAATGGAGATTCAAATAGCGTTATTTGCACTATCATAGAAAAAATACAGCAGGGGTAAGAAGCTACTTTTACACAATATATAGCTGACGAATTCCATTTTTTGTTGCCTTTTAAAAGATCGATTCTAAAGAGTCAACCGAATGAAAGCATGTTTAAGCCCTAGTGAGGTACCCACCCAGGACTTGAGGGTGCTGAGATCTGTGAGACACTGACACTGCAGATCTCATTGACCGTGTGTCAGTCTGCCTTGAGGTCTCCTAAGCATGCAGCTCCTTAGCTCAACTGCCTTATTTGCCTGCCTAGTAAGTCATCGATCCAAAATTATTCTCATTTATTTTATATTATTGTACACAGGTTACAATAAACGTCTCATTATGGTTTAAAAGTTCTAACCTCTCCATTACATTCATACTAAAAGCTAAATTAGATGGTGAGCACGACCACAGTTTGCTCTACTCATGGTCTGCTGCTGTACACCAACCACGATTTGCAAAGCTGTCGCGTGCACAGTCCAGTAAAACATGTTAATCTTTTCATTCTGCTTTTACTGCATTGAAGGTGGTCTGAGTGACTTTCAGAAGCTAAACTCACAGGCGCTAACAAAAAGACTCCCAGTTGGCCCTGTGGCTGAACAACTGTGGCAGTGTTCCTCTGTCTGCTTAACAGCCGCGGAATTGAAGTGAAAAGCCAGTGAACAGTGAGCTTCTGGCTACAACCCACTCAGACTCAGCTCAATTAACGATGTGGTGGTGGCCAGAAACAGCTGTTTGTACTGCTGAATCACAGACACATTTAACAGACATTTAATATCTACTGCTCTCACTTTCTCTCTCTTTCTACCTTTTTCTCTCTATTTCTTACTCATTCTGTCATATCAGAATCAGAAAACTTTATTGGTCCCAGAGGGAAATTACTTGTTGCAACTGCTCATATACACAAGGACACAACAGGAAAAAAAAATATGCAGACGTGTGTTTCTGCGAAAGGAGCCTGAGTGAATTGCTTGAAAAACTTTAACAAGTGTAAGGTCTGTAAGGTGTGACAGAACTCAAATAAATGTACTTTTTTATTGATTTAGCATGTGGGGGTGGTGTGTTGCATTCTAGGCTAATAAACTGTGCCAGTCTCTGAAAGGTCACCACATTGAATCCCATGGCTGGTGGAGTGATTATATCATTGTTGGGCCCTTGAGTGAGGCCCTTAACAAGCAAAACTTCTCCAGGGCCGCCAGATAAATGGCTAACCTCAAGTACACATGTTTGTGAGTGTGTGTCATGGAGCGCAACATGGGATATGTGAAAACAATTAAAGAATTCCTCTGTGCCTGTAGTTAAACAATGGTCAATTATGTGAGTAATGAAAAAGTGCAATATTAAAATTCTGAACACAAATATGTGAAGACTACAGATTATACATTTGCTATCATTTAAATGAAAATCCACTAACATTTTATTCCTCCTACATGCTAAAATATCTCTGGGGAACAGAAAAATGAACAGAATTTCGAATGTGCCCTACAGTCACATCCAGTGTAATGCACATATCAACGAATTATGTATCATATAAACAAAATGAAACACATGTGAAGTAAGGTACCAAGCTACAACTCTTTTAGTGTTCCATGTTTAAGGTATTTATTCCTTTGTAGAAGAAAGTAGAGTGTGACACTATAAATTTCATGATGATACTGGTTATCATTGTCTTTGGTATACAGTATAATACAGTAGTGTGTCATCATCATCATTATCTTCACACTGCTGGGCTGTTCAACCAAACTTATCTAAGGCCACAGTCTCTGGCTCACTCTGGCGAATCCCCAGACATTCACTAGCCTGCAGGGAGATATAATCCCTCCTGGATGTGCTAGGTTTGCCCTGGAACTTCTGCTCAGAGCAGCGACCTCAGGAGCCATCCAGGTGACATCTTTAAAGGTGTTCAAACCACCTTGGGTAACTGCTCTCAATCCAAGTTCGTAGAGGGATTCTATTATAAGGTGCCCGTGGGTCTCTGACCTTCTCATCCTGTCATATAGAGTGAGCCTGACAATTTTTCAGAGAAACCTCTTTTTGTCCATTTGTATTTCGGTCTTTACCCATAACTCATGCTGATAGGTGATGGGGACATTTATTGTATTACGGTCAACAGCCATTACATCCCCATCTGCTGGATGATTAGGGAAAGGAATAAAAAAAATCATCTATTCTGCGCCCGATCGTTTTGCGGGGCAAATACTTCGAAATGTCTTGGATTTCACATTTATTTTCCTAATGGAGGGTTCAGTGTTTAATTACAAATGTTATAAGTGAACCGAAAAAGAGAAGATTTGAATCCGAATACTACTGTTAAACTACAAGTGGTAACTAATCCGAAACATTACGGTAGCTGTATCTTTTAAAATCAATAACATGGCGTCAGTTCCGGTTCCTATATCTGAGTTTCCGGTTTCTCAGCCCGCCGTAGTGGAGCCAAGATGGCGGCCGCCGTAGACAGTGTGGTTAATGTGTGAGTATATAGTTTATATTAATTATAAGTGTTGTGGGTGATCTTGCGTGCGTTTATGAAGCGAGTTACAATAGGGATATAAAATAGGCTGCGTGGGTCATGAAATTTAGAGGTAGGGTGCTTTTAAAAAGCAAGTCACCTACCCGGATAGCTCATTCATTGTTCAAACATCACTTAAACTTCAGGTCAGTAGCTGGGGAGCTGCTTACGAGGCATAACATCCAAAGAGGGTCGAAACGCCACACTTACATAAGATGTGTATTATGGTCTCGACGCTTTTCAAACACGAAAATGGCTATATTTGTATTCCTTAGGAATTTGCTGTTAAGTTTACCCCTCGATAAAGGCTGGTTGCCTGTTCTCAGGCCACTCAGTCTACGTCTTTTTAAAAGCCTTTCGCTGGGCAGCTAGTGGAGCTTTTAACGTGGGCTGAAGGGAATCTGGCTGTCGTCTTATTAAGGGGCTTTTCGTTCAGTCACTTAGGTAAGGTAAGGAAAGGAAAATCGGTCGGGCCAAGTGCCGTGCAGCAGACGGCCGGTGCTGGCTGTAGGCTTTGAAAGCGTCGTTAATTATCCGATAATCCGTGTAGTAATCAAGAGAACATGAACATTTTACCAATTCCTCATGTGACTGATAAAATATAGAGACTGCCAAGAACCTAAGAATACATATATGATTGCTTATGAATAAACATTGTGAACACACTACATGGGGTGGGCCACATCTAAATGTGGTTTGATTTACCTAAATCTTTAACATGGGGGGGGCTAAATCATCCTACTTATAGGACCTGGTGACGTTTCCCGCGAAGTGGAAGTCCTGTATCTATGGTCAGATTGTACCATGTGTTTAGTGGAGAATGAACTGTAAATGGCCAGTTTCGTGAATTCAGATTGGCATGGGTTTTAAATCCAATGGCTGCCGAGAAGCATGGAAAGTCATCGTTCACCATATCGGGCCATGTTTATAGATGAGCTTCGTGCCTTTGCCTCTGACGTGCTCTCTCTGCGTGTTTGTGGGTCACAGCCTAGGGGAGCAGTACTACAGGGATGCCATGGAGCAGTGTCACAGTTACAACGCCCGGCTGTGCGCAGAGAGAAGCGTCCACATGCCCTTCCTGGACTCTCAGACTCGTGTGGCCCAGAGCAACTGCTACATCTGGATGGAGAAGCGGCACAGGAGCCCAGGTTGGGAGAGGCCAGGCTGCGGCACTGCCTGTCACTGGATATGGAGGGGGGATGGTTCATTTTAGGGTGCAGGTTTTCAACATAATTAACCCTGTAAATGTGTCTATGGGATATGCTAGGTGTGAATTATAATGATTATGCTGAATATCCAGGATAGAGGATGGGAAACTGATGTTTGTGTAATGTGAATGAAATCCAGTTGCTGATCTGCTGATGTGAATGAAATCCAGTTGCTGATCTGCTGTCATGGTGGCTCAGTGAGTAGCACTGTGGTCTCGCGCCTCCTTGTGTGTAATGGGGGAAGGTGTGGCAGTCTCATCCTTTTACTGAAAGAGTGGTATGGATGGTGGAAAGGTGGTTGGACTGCCGATTAAACAAATGATTTGGTTTAAAGGTTTTTCTCAATCATTTAAAATTTCCTAAATGTTTTCAAGTATTTGACCATGTTCATCTTTTCCAAATAGTCAGTGACTTGTATGCTTTTAACAGCATAAATCATGAATCCTAAGACATTTATAATTTAATATTTTGACAGAACACCTCTCTGTGAATTCCCTTGCATTGAACAGTGGCAGTGAATAAAAGTTTTTCAGCTTTCATTCCTACATTTCCCAGCATTCATCATTCCATCTCTTTATAGCAATGAACCCTGGACAGCTCTATTCATACCCTGCTCGCCGCTGGAGGAAGAAGAGGAGAACACACCCTCCAGAGGACCCCTGCCTCTCCCTGCCCCCCCTCAAATCAGGTCCTGTCTGTTAGGCTTGCTCTCTAACCCGCAGATGTTTGCATCCCAGGAAATTCAGTCCTGCCTAAAACAGGAGCCCATGCTGGTGGTTCTGCTTTGCTTTGAAATGTCACATTTGGAACTGAGCTCAGAATTGTGGTTCTTCAGTTTATTTTCTCCCCTTATTTTCTGCGGTTTAACTGGCTTCATCCTGTCTGTATATTAACATTTTTGATAAAGTTTGCACGCTGTGTTTCTTGCGTTCCACAGCAGAGCTGGACCTGGCACTGAAGAAGGATGGAAGCAGCCTGGAGGCGCTGCTGAAGGCCGAGCCCTTGGATAAGCGGGGTGCTCCTGAGCTACGGACCCCCGAGGAGGAGCCTGGGCTGGCTGAGCTCACGACCGCCTCCAACAGCACAGCCACTCGCATCCGGAAGGTGCGGCAGCCCCTGCAACACCACGCTTTGGACTTGCTTTCGTTAGCTTAGTGCAGTGATGCGCTTTCCCAGACCAGAAGGAGTGAGTGAACGGCTCTTGTGCCCCTAGCCTGTGTGCGTCATTCATGCGAGCCAGAAAAAAATGGAACAGCGGGAAGCTGATGTCTCTGCCGTGGGCCTGTCTCACTTCCCACCTGTGCAGGGAAGCAACGGAAATGCAGCTGCATTTGTTTGTGTGTCATTTTCTGCATCAAACTCTCCTGTGCTCACACAGAGAATCTTGGAGCCGGAGGACTTCCTGGATGACCTAGATGATGAAGACTATGAGGAAGACACCCCTAAAAAACGAGGGAAGAGCAAGGGAAAGGTGAGTCATTAGCAGATGTTCATCAGAGAGGCTTGCAGGAGTTCCCTGTTTACACACCTGGGTGTGGGCCTTCAGGTAAAACAGCAAAGCCCCCCAGATCAGCCTCGCATCCATAATGGGAATTTGCCTTTATTTGCCAACCACTGGCTGTGGTTTAGTAGAGCATGCTGACCTGTTTGTATGACACAAGTTAACAAGTGTTGTCCTACTCCCCACCTCACTGCCCCAGAGCCGGGGAGTGACCAGCACCCGGAAAAAACCAGACGCCGCGGCGCTAGAGGAACGAGACAAGCCATTCTGCTGTGACAGTGAGTGTGGTTATGGTGGGGGCGGAGCTTTAAGTGTCTGTCTGGTGTGAACGGGCTTGATATCTCTGGAAATGTATAGGAGCAGCTAAAGATTTCACTGGCCAAAGGTCTTAGAGCTACACTGTCAGCGGGGCTGAAGTCTCTCATTTCTTTAAGAGGCTCCAAAATGATAATGTTCTACCACACAGTCAAGTTTTTGAGTAGGGATATAAGTTGTATTTTTGGCTAAGACTTGGGGAAACGTGGTCAATTGATCCTGAGTGCAGACACAACTGTGATATTGTATAGGAACTTTGCATGCAAATGATTTTAACTGAATCAGATGTTTCATATTTATAAAACATTTGGGGGTTTTACTGTGGCATTGATGGAGTTTTTAAAGATGGGAATCTCGTAGGCAGTGATAAGTCTGAGTTCTATGGTGCCTGTTTCCAAAATGGTGATGAAATAATGGGTTTGTTTTTTTTATAAAAATTTTAATATTCAACTAGCAACTGAAAACTAGCATTTTCTGGAGGATTCAGCTCTACCAAACATTACATCACGACAGTGCGAACCACTATGGGACTCATTATCCGAGAAGTCAAGATTACTTTACTGTAATCACAAATGCAATTAACTGTAAAATTAAATCAGCAGTGGTCTATTGAGAAGTTATGGATCAAAATTAGATGCATGCTAATTGCGCTGGTGGGGGGAAGAAACAACAACGAGCAGTAATTTCCTTTTTTAATCTCCTAATTCTGTGGTGTTGGAGATCAGTGACAGGGGTGCTAATGTCCTTTGAAAGGCCTCTAAATAGTTCCCTCTGTCTTTGCCTGATTAATATCTTATGGGCTCACTCATGGTTTGTAGAATCTTTTTTCCAAAATAACGCAATGAATGGATCTTGTTTGGTTTTCTAACTGTATTTTAAGGTAGGCCTACTATTACCAAATGTGCATAGTCTTTGCATATAGCCCTATTTTATGTATTTTTTTTTTTTCTATTCGAAGCCTGCTTGTAAGTGACACAGGGCTGTATATTCCACTCAGGGGAATTCCCTGCTTGTGAGTTATAACTCAGTATCTTACCGAGTGCCTAGTCCAGACCGGTGTGTTTTACCTGAGCTTGGCTGTGTGTACGGACGGATGAGTGCCTGGGATCTCATCCTATTTCTTCCTTACTTGTCTGTTGTAGGATTTCCCTGAGTTATTCCTCCAGGACTTTGAGTGGCGCTGTTCTTGAGCATTGAGTCTTTCTGTCTCTTTTTTTTTTCTCTTCTCTCTCTCTTTTTCAGACTCTTTCAAACAAAAGCATATTTCAAAACCTTCAGAACGAGGTACATTTCAGTCATTCTTGTCCTGCCTTTCTCTCTGCTCATCAGCTATGTGTGCATATGTGTGTGTTGTGTGCAAATGAACTGTCTGGTGGAAGCTCCAGTTTAGGGGTAGGAGTATACAGTTAGGCAGAGTTCAAAAAGACAACTAACATCTAGCTCAATTACTCCGTGTGCTCATTGATGCTGCCCTTTTGGATGTTTTTTGTATTTCTGTTCAGAGTGTGGTAGCTGTGGGAATTTAGGTGTTTGTAAGTTTGATCGGCAGTATGTATTATTTGGCCTAAACTAGTGTCGAAATTGCTGACATCCTTTCCAGGGTGTACCCCAGCCCTGTGATGGACTGCAGGGCTCGCAAAATTGGTAGCCTGGGGCTATTAACTTTCCCCATCGGGCTCTCAAAATGTAACACAGCCCTGCCTGACAGGCTACCTGAAATTATACTGAGTGAAATCAAATTCCATCCTTTATTCGCTTGTCCGGAATGAGGAAAAAAATGATCACGGAACAAACAGGTTTTTAATTATGATGATTTGTCCACAAAGACATGCACGCCTGTGCGTAATGAGTTTGCTTCTCTTCTCTCTTTCATTTGATGCTTGGCAAAGACAACTGGTGCAGTGCTGCCACCCCCTGTTAAAGGGGTGTAGTTCTCACTTCATTTACTGTTGCTCGGTTTTTCAGTTTTGCATGTGAAAGTTTTAAAGGATTTTTTTTGTTTGCCCGTGTCCCTTTAGGGGTTTCATGGAGTTTGCATGGGCAGTGAAGCTAATTAAATTATAGCCTGTGAAATCACTGACGTGTGTGCGTGTCTAAAAATTTGAGAAGGAGGTGGCGCATGGATTTATGCCAATATTTCAGCTCTACTTGGCCAATTTTTTTGATTGATTTTTCGACTGTATCTAACTTTCTACATTATGAAATTCTCTCTTATTTTGGGTAGTTAAATTCTTCTCGGGCTACCAAAATCTGAAGAGTGCCTGCCCGAAGGGCTGCCAGGGATTTTGAAATTTTGTGAGCCCTGGACTGGCATCCCATCCAGGGTGTACCCCAGCCTTGTGCCCTGTGCTGTCTGGGATAGTGCCCCTCTCCAAACCTGACAGGAATAGGCAGTTAGAGGATAAATGGAAAGAGCTGATCAGTTGATTTCTAAACATCACATTAAACATTTAAATTGTTGCTCACTTTATGCTAGGGGTCCTTGGCAATGGTCTCCCCCTGAGTTGTATCATGCCTGGGTTCTGTCTTTAGACTACGCTGGGCCTTGTCCTTATTAGTGGTTTTTCCTATGGTCATGGCTCTTTTCTCTGTGAGCCTGCATGAACAGACAGGCTGTGTGCTTTCTGTTTTTGTACTGTACTGCAACTCTCACGGAGGCCAAAGTTAAGCCTTGTGAAGTGAGGTGAGGGTCCATCCAGGCCAGGTTTCCTGAGAAAACTTGAAATTCAGAGGGAAGCTGGTATTTCTGAGAAGTTACCGGGATACGTGTCTCTGCAGTGTGTATCGGGATGGATATTTACAGCTGTTTTTTGGGGAGGGGGGTGTGCGGTAAAGGCAGTGTTGTGTGGAAATGCACTTTCAACATGAAAGAAGTGAATGCAGCTTTTGGATGTGCAGTTCTGCCCTTCCTCTTCTGCTTTAGCAGAATTACACATTTTATCCATCGCTTTGTGAATTTTTTATTTATTTTTTTTTTATGGTCTGTGTGTATTACTGCATGTGCCCCTCTCACCACAACCTGTGCCCTCTGGATTCCCGGCAGTCTGCGGGAAGCGTTACAAGAACCGGCCAGGCCTGAGCTACCACTACACCCACTCTCACCTGGCAGAGGAGGAGGCAGAGGATGCCGAGGAAGAGGAGGAGATTGAGCCGCCCTACCAGCCTAGGCCAGAGGAGCACAAAAGTGAGAGATGGCCGTCAGACCACCGTCTCTGCCGTCACACGCGCACTCGCTCACGGCTAATCTTCTTCTCTTAATACTAATCCAATGAGAGCTGCTCTCAGGGATTCAGAGGAATTGAAATATTTGTCATGCCAGATTACTGGAGTCCCTGTCGTCATTCATTTAACTCCCATTTAGTTTAAGAAAGGTACCGGGTTTAATGTATTTTAATGTATTTATAGTACATTTTACTATGTGCTGCAGTACTGCTTTTGTGAATTTAAATACTCTCAGCATGGTGCGTTCAGCTTCTGTCTCCTTAGCTTTATATTACCAGCCTCTGCTTAAGATTGCCTTCTGAGCAGTACTGAATTAACAACATTCCAACTGGTAGCTTTGATGCCACCACACAGCACTTTAAAAATGTCTTGGAGACTGTGGAGAGCGTATATCCTATTTCTGAACAATGCAAATGTGTCATTTCCCTGTTGCCATAGCTGTATGTTGAAAATATAAATATCCTTATTGTCTTTTGGTCCTGACAGCACCCAAGAAAGGTCCAGATGGCCTGGCTCTGCCCAACAACTACTGCGACTTCTGTCTGGGTGACTCCAAGGTCAACCGCAAGACAGGCCAGTCCGAGGGGCTGGTGTCCTGCTCAGATTGCGGACGCTCAGGTAGGGGTCGGGACAGGTGCTCTGTGCACATCGTGATGTGTGACAAGTTATTGCTGGGGAGTAATAACGTGCTGTGTTGCGATACCACAGATACGGGGGTGCCCACCTGCTGTCTAAATAGTGAAACACTGAGTTTCAGGCATCTATTACTTAGGCTATGAGAGAATCAAAACATCCTGGTGCCCCAGAGGGGAAATTAGAGTCCCCATGGGGCCCTCAAAGCATCGTTCTTGGCATAAACATCAGGGCCCAACGCTCCTTGCGTAACTGATTTGCTTTAACCAAATTCAAACGGTTTCCTTTTCAGTTCCAGCCCAGTTGAGATTCTTTTGCTTGCTGTCGCGTCTGGCTGACATCTCTAAGCCCGTTGAGCTTATCTCTTGGCCATGTCGTCCACAGGCCATCCGTCCTGCCTGCAGTTCACACCGGTGATGATGGCGGCAGTGAAGACCTACCGCTGGCAGTGCATCGAGTGCAAGTGCTGCAATGTCTGCGGGACCTCGGAGAACGATGTATGCTTTTCGGCAGGCTCACGCCGCGTCCCACGTCTAACGAATGCGTCCTGCAGCTTGATGCAGTGATGTTGCCGTTGTGTCTGGGAGACCCTAGATCCTGTACAAATTTTAACACGGGATGGCTGGTGGAATCTGGTCTGCATTTCCTCATTGTCGACTCAGGACGTAAAACTGGCTAGTTTTTCATACTAGACAGCACGAAGGGTCGGTACTGGAGTGTAACTGATGAATTAGATCAGCAATCCATGGAGCGCACAGGTTTCATATCAACACTGGAGAGTAGATGTTCCGTTAAGTTGCAGTCTTGTAGATTATCTTGCATCTCCTTTGTTCCTCGTGCTCGTCTAATATTCTCCACATGTGCTGCATGCAGCAGCATGTTGAACTGATAAGATCGTGGTTCTAAACCGTCATTACTCGGTCCTGGCTTCCAAAAGTATTTAATTCCTCCAAAAATCATCTCTCTCGTTGCTTGTCAGTTGCAGTGCTTTGAAAACAGTGCTGTTTTTTGTGAGTAATAGCCTGTGATTCAAAAGTTGAATTCTCTTTGTCGCGTGAGAACGTATTGAGTTGTGAATCCAGTACCGTGATGTGTTCTGAAAACACACAATGCTAATTATTTACAATACTTTCAATATAAAGCCCGACACGTTGGCTAGCTTGTGGCTGCTTTATGTTGCAATCTCAGGATCTCAGGCTAATGTATTGTTTTAGCCTGGATATCATCTCTGTCCCAGCCAGTCCCCTGGATGTAGCTCCCTGGAAAGAGCTTAGGGTACGAGTGTCTGATGAAAATGGTGTTGTCTGCTTGTCAGCTCTCAAGAGGCCGGACGTGAGTGAGCGGGGAGATTCGCAGACCCCTCTTCCAGGCTTGCCAGGCCCTGCGGATGACTTCTATGCACATGTTCCCTATTAGCTCTGGCTTTTAGTCATACGCAGCGTGATGTTCCTCTAAAATCTTATTAAATCAGCTCTGGCCTGCCAGAGTTAGCAGAGCAGTAAAGGAAAATGTATGGTAGTCTGTGGTGCACATGTGAATGCCCATAAAGATGTGTAGATTATTGTACATGTGTACAAGCAATACCACACCCTGCTTCCTCATTTGCCGATATGTGAATGAGTTGTTCTTGAAAATAATGTGTCCCGAAATGTTATATTCAGAGGAAATGTGGTTAGAAGTTTGTGTTCATCTCATCACTGTGATCCCATGCCTTTGGGCTCTGTCTGCGTGTTCCAGGTCCTCCCTGTGACTCTTAACTACTATGATCACACTGACAGATCTAAAACGGTGAACGTCGCGTGTGTGTTTCAGGATCAGCTGCTCTTCTGTGACGACTGCGATCGGGGATACCACATGTACTGCCTGCGGCCTCCCATGTCCGAGCCACCTGAAGGTACGTCTTGATGTCGAGAACCAGGGCTGCTGTCCCCCCTCCCCCCGACTAAGTTCGTTACTGACATTAGACTCGGGTTTCACCCCACCCACCAGATGAGGTAATCGGCTGAGTTTCTAAACCTCAAATTGCCAGTGTCACCATGCAGCAGGTGGCCTCAGCATGAGTCATCGATTTTAGCAGCTAGTCTGTTTCCTCAGTGGTATTCAGCAACGCGTTCTTCCCTGAACTTCATTTCGTTTGGCTTAAGCACACACAATTGCTGGGGCAGCTGAGCTTGGCTCGGCACTTGGGATTTGGCAGTCATGCAGCCCTACGTCCGCAAGGCCTGACTAAACAATTCTTCCTTTCCCACTTACAGGAAGCTGGAGTTGCCACTTGTGCTTGGCCTTGCTGAAAGACAAGGCTTCCATATACCAGAACCAGAAGACACCCCCGTCATAATCTGTCAGCCCACGGGCTCGACAGAAGCTCTGTTGGGCTTCAGAAGGCAGGTCATTCTGGCCCTTTAGTGAGCATGATGGAGGTACAGTAGCAGTCACTTTGTTGGGTTTCATAGCATGGGGTGGGGGGGTGGTGCAGAACAAATACACAAGTGACTCATTTTCTTCCTTTTAATGAGATGTTCCGACCTTTAAAACTTCACACATCTTTGGCAGCAAGTCACTTTGTAGAATACACGTATAACCTGGACGGTTTTCAAAAATGAATGCTGAATATGAGGCATGAAGCCATTTTTAACGATGACTGAACATTTAGTCCATGAGGAGGCCACTGGGGGGCAGTGTTGATCTGCGAGACGTGTGATGGCCAGCGTGAACTCTTGAAGATTTCCGGTCCTCCGACTCACATTTGCTCATTTCTTCAGTGCCCGCATGAAAGATATCCTGAGACCCTTGACTCAGATTTTTGAGGTTTTAACTGCAGAAAACCGAAATGTAACAATGTCCTCCTCATGCTATTTACCCATACACAATTCAAAAGCTTAACTTATTTTGCACGGTATTTACAATTGAATATTGCAGAAGTGCTGTTAATAGCATAATGGTAAAGATGTTACAAGGACCTGGCTCGTAAGCCATTGTGTCTCTGCGTCAAACTGGCTAAGGGGTCGATAGTTATCACCGTTCACTCGACTCATGTTGTACCTCCAATGAAGTGATGGTACGCTGGCGATTAAGATGAAGGGCCAGTCAGCAGCAGTCACTTGTGAAGTTGTTTTTAATACGCTGCTTGTGAGCGATCATGCTTAATGCTGCAACTGCGGCTACACTACAGCTGTTGGATTTAGCGTTTTAGGTTTCCACATTGTAATATTTAGCTAGTCAAGTTATCGATGATCTAACAAATTTTTGCATTTTTTAAATTGGCTTTGTAATGATTCTGGGTAGGTTGCTGGTGTTTTTGGTTTTTGCTTTATGGTATATGTACATTGTCTCATTGGAAATAAAATTGACCCAACCCTGTTGTGGCTTTTAAATTTTTCGTATTTGTGTACAACAGTCCAGTTGTGGACTAGTAAACAATATTACTCAACATCTGTGAAACCAGCAGCTGCTGAGCATGAGGAGTTATCTTCTCACTCAAGTGACAGTGAGCCTTGCGAGTCATCACAATTAGGAGAGAACAAATAAACAAACAGTTGTTCAAATGGTATCAACTTTGAAAAGTGTTATCCCCTGTACTTCTGATGTAGTTTTGTGTGAGTCCACTAACTGAAAGCCTTGGAGACACTTGGCTACTTCTCTTCAGTGTTGGCGCAGTTAGCCTACCATTTGTCCATACGTGTAAACAAAGGGTATGTGATTAAGTGATATTTATTAATAGCCTTCTTGTAATTCCATCAAAACTGATCTCATAAGGCAGGAAAGACATTCTAATGCATCTAGTGTTGAACGTCTGAGTTATAATTCAAACACTTGAATTTGTTCTTTAAACTCGGATTCCGGCTTCAGCTGATAGGGGTGTTTAATGCTAAATGAGCTTTCAGGAACAATGAGCTTGAATTATAAACTGCTGTACAGCAAAAAATGACAGGCTGGTTTGAGACAGTGTAAACAATTATGCTGTGTGGGGAAGGTGCAATCCAAAGATCCAATCAGCCGTCACTGGTGGGAGTTACACGATGCCTACACACAAAGCTGTGACAGTCGCACAATGTTCTTGTGTCTGAAGAATTGTTACAAAATGTAGCCAAATTGTTTATGTATAGCAGAAGGCCATAATGGATTAAGGGTGGGGGAGGTGCAGTTTTGTATATTTTTTTTTTTTACAGATTGTATTCAGTAGTGATTATGTGAAAGGTAAACTCGATGTTCTATCAAAATGTACGTGTTATTTCTGCGCGTCAAAAAAATAGCTTATTAGTGTCATTAACGCAGCTCATCTTTTGAAGTTCTCCCCCCGTTCTTAGAAGTAAATCTGTCTGAAAACTGCCGTAAGTGTTTAGTAATCCTAGATGAGTGCAAGGGTAAAGTTGTCATGAACAGATTAATGGATTAATGCCACACCAAATGGCAAAGAACTTCTTTTTTTTTTTTCCTTTCCTTTTAATCGCAGTATAAATAGCAGTGCAGGCAGACACACTGGCTGCGACCAAATGTTCACTTGTTTCTTCCTTTGGGAGTGAGGCTGAAGTACCCACTGTGCCTACTGTGATTTTCCCAGCTAGGGCCACTCAAATGCGTGGTCACTGCTGACCATTAGAATGGTATCAAATGTATTGAACATTGAAAATCAAATTTATTTCTCAGAAAATGTGCATAAATTGATATGAAACGTATGGTTTTTATTGCACACGAACTTGCGGTTGTGTGGGCCGCAATGAGCCCATCATGAGCCAAATATTCCAAGTCTTATTTGACATTTTTCCCTCTAGATCCCGTGTCAGATCATGCAATTTATTGAAGCAGGAACTAGCCAAAAGTTATTCACATGATGTTAAGTGAAACTAGGGGATACAGCTTATGTGAATAATTTGATTTGGGTGTTGAGCCTGAATATTTTGGGCAAATGGTGCTTTTTATTTTGTACTACTTGTACTGAATTCCAAAGCAAACTGGAGAACTAAGTAGAACTGGACATTTCTGTGACGAGGACCATGGAGGGTCTATGACATTCTGGCACCCTTCCTCACTAGCAGATGGTTTTAATAGAGCCCCGGCCAAAAGATTTATTTGGACAAATGAGACTGCTTAAAAGACACATTTATAAAGGTAGGGGAGGCACAGTTCAGGTAGTTTAGACTGTTTTATGATGGTCTTTCCTGGAAGTGGTATCTGGTGAGACATTGATTAGTCACAATGGACACTTAATCCATTTCACCAGGCATAAAGAAAGTATACCTACCTGGCAACGAGATATTTGCCTTAGTGTTGACAGCAAGATCAACTGACAATACACTTGTATGCCGTGGAAACACATTTTCAAAATATAGGAAGCCGTAAAATAAACGTGTGGCTTGTTAGCGTGACAAAAATCACCTCACGATTCTCACCATCACAAGTAAACGAAACAACCCGAGCATTAAAAAAAACAGTCAGGTTTAACACTTCCATGTCCAATGGCAACCAAGTTTTGAATCATTTGAACTGTAGCATAAATGTACTGTACACTGATGCTTTTACAAGTTCGCTGGAAAGTGAAATGACTTGGGTGTTGCCTTGATAGTTTTATACTGTGCCCAACACACTTCTCTCTGCTGCTTGTATATTCATTAGTAGCCTGGAACACCTTTTCCATGAATGACATGCAGATTGTAGTAGTCATAGGCTATTAATTTGAGTGACAAGATACACAAAAAAACATCACTTGTTTACAGTAAGAATGCCTGGCATCATAGTTCCCTGGAACTCTGATGGGAAGGGAAAGGAGTATATCAATTACACTGCTCTACTTGCGGGACCTGAGAAGGGAAGGAACTCAAAGGTGAGGCTTGGTCCACTTCCGTCTGTCCCAATGGCAGAGTAGCAACATCTTGAATGTGACCCGGAAGGACTTGTTGCACAGAGCGTAGCACATGGGGTTCACTGTGCTGTTGACGTAACAGAGCCAGTATCCGACCTGCCACAGAGTCTCGGGCACGCACTGCGCACAGAAGGTGGACACCAGCACCATGATGTTATAGGGAGTCCAGGTCAGGATGAAAGCCAATAGGATGGCGCAGAGGGTCCTGGCAGCCTTCTTCTCCCTGATGAGGGACGTGTTGCGTCTCTTCTTGGTTTTGGGCCACTTCAGGGATGAGGGCTTCGTGGTGCCAAAGGAAGACTGGCTGCCCGAGTCGTGAACATCAGAATCTCGCATTCCGGTATCACAGCAGTCTTTGCTTCCTCCCAGGTCATCATTCACCGGGATCAATGGCACACGTACCACCATAGCGCCCTTCTCATCCTTTTCGGTCTCCTCGTCACCAGAGGAGGAGCATCCCGAGCCGTTTCCATCATCCATGTTCCAGCTCCCATTGCTCTTTGAATCTAAGTATCTCCTCCCAGCGTGTGATGGTGATGCGACATCGGCTCCCTCCTGTGGTAACATTTCGGGTACGCTCTGCTGGGCGCCGAAGCAGCTATCATGGCACTCCTCGGCTTGTGTCTCTGCTGAACTGGAGCTGCTGCTCTTGGTGCTACTTGAGAGAGCCTGTTGTGGCCTTGACCTCAGGGACACATGTGCCGTACCTGGAGAGCCCAGCAGTCCTGCCAACTCCCGTGCGCGGTTCTCAGTCTCCCGGTAGATGCGCCAGTACAAGATGATCATGATGGTGACGGGGAGATAAAAGGCGGCGATGGCTGTTCCAAAAGTAACGATTGGCTCAGAGAGGAACTGAATGGTGCACTGGGTCTCGTCAACTCTCCGCTCACCCACCACGTACTGCCAGAACAGGATTGCAGGTGCCCAGAGAAAAAAGGAGATGGCCCAGGCCAGGCTGATCATTATGGCTGCACGTCTGGGTGTGCGCTTGACCCTGTAGGTGAGGGGCCGAGTGACGGAGAAGAAGCGGTCAAAGCTGATCACCAGCAGATTCATCACAGAGGCGTTGCTGGCCACGTAATCAATCGCGAGCCAAATGTCGCATGCCAGGTTCCCCAGGGCCCAGCGGCCCATAATGACATAGGTGGTGTAGAGGTTCATGGAGATGGTGCCCAGGATTAGGTCCGCCACAGCTAGGCTCAGCAGGAAGTAGTTGCTAACAGTACGCAGATGACTGTTTAGTCGGAAAGCGATAATCACTAGCAGGTTTCCAATGATGGTTACCAGGGAAAGGGGTCCAGTGATGAGGATGATCACGACAACCTCCCAAACGGTGTGGCCACCCAGAGGATCGACTGGAGCCCTGTGGGGCTGGGAGATGTTGGAGGTGATGTTCATGATGCTGATGGGAGCGATATGGAAGGCTACAGCGAGACGGCGCATTTACATGATGGAGGACCACCTTGACAGGGGAAGCTCAATAGCTTTAGAACTGGGTCCATTCCTCAGTCACTGGAAATAAACTACGGTGGAGGGAGAAAAGAATATTTTAAGTTAAAGATGGAATTTCATAAGCTGATGTTTATAGACCCAATAACTGATGGTCACTCATAAGCATACAATAAAAGCTTTACACAGTTCAAGTACACTATACTTAGCTAGAAGAGCACTGATGTAAACCTTACAAGGGTTTGCAGAGACAACTCATGTTCCTGGTAAATGGAGAGTTTGCTTCTAAGTGTTGTGCAAGCAAAAATGCAGAGCAGACACTTAAAAAAAAAAATCAAGATTGGCGCACTGGCCTAGGCGTTGCGATACAAAAATTTACATTGAATTTACATACTGCTTGTTTGTTCAGTTACCTTCATGTAGCCTATAAAGAGAATAAATTCTCATTCAGAAAGATACATGCTTTTAAAGGTGCTTTAAAGAGGAATGTACCGTGAATATGGACGTATTGTGATTCAAGATGCTTTACTGCCCATGTGCAACAATTGCATTGGAATGCTTGTTCATTTAGCCACACCCAAAAACAGCTAACAGAATGTAGATCAATAGATAAAAATACAACAGATTGCAATATTGCAGTGAAAACATAGGATGTGCTTTCAGTTGCTGCAAATACCTTCTACCTGTATATTAATTACTGATAACCAGCAGGAACACACTGGCCATTTGGAACAAGACGGCCCTCAAAGTGTTCACTTTATTCAAATGGTCACAGTAATCAAAAGCCGACCCATGCCAGTGTGTGGTCACTCAAAATAACTCTGGTCTCACCTTCCCCCTATGAATGTCACACAAAGTCAGGGATGGAGCCAGTGTTGGACAGGGTGGCATGCACCACCCCCAAAATCTAATTAGCATTGTCACCCCCAGTTTTCATTGGCTCTGAGTGATGTCGATTACAGAGGGTGGACCACTGTTTTCTCGTATGTGATACTATGGCTGAAGAAGATACACCTTCTGAATGTGAGGTAAGCACACTATCGTTTTAATAGGTCCATGAAGGAATACATACCGTTTATATACAAATCCAAGGTATAGATGCAATTTAAGCTGCATAGAAAAAAAGTCTTAAAATGAAGCTCACATTTACAGCATTTTCATATTTGTGGGCTCTGTGGCTCCATAGACTAGAAGGATCTGTTAGGGAGCTTACTAGCTGGTATGCTGGTAGAAAGGCTTCCGCAGGCAAACCTGACTCGTGGAAACTTGTTGCTGTTCGCTCCGCCTTGCCACCATTCACCATTTGTAACATTAAGAGGCAATCTCTGTGCAGTTTTCTGAATTAATGGTAACGTTACCAGTAATTTGCATACTTTTCATTTTGTCTGTGGTATTCCAGCTGTAGCTATTTCCCCAAAGCCTTTTTGTTGTTCTTCTCCTGTTGAATTTTAAAACTGGTGCAAACTTTCAGTCGAGACGACGTGCAGAACACTTTGCACAATGACAGTGATCCTAATCACTTCTGTGGAAAAAAAAAGCACAAAATGACCCCAAGTGCCTTAGATATGGAGGCGTTTAGCCTCGTAAATATCTGACATGGACAGCTGTACAATGCATTTTTTGAAGCTGAGTCCTGACCATCGTGCTGTTAGCATATCAATAGAAGAGTGACCCTCCCCCATCAATAATGCCCTTACCCACAGATGATTACCTTCAGCATCATCCTTTGTAATCTTGCCCACTGAAGGGCAAGCTATGAGCCACCTGCCATAAAAGTCACCCCCTGTAAACAAACAATTAAATAAACGTGTTTAATGTTTCCACTACACTTATACAGCATTTGGCATGGACCCATTTTGCTACTGCAGAGTTAAAGTTACAAGCTGTTAGTCCCATCATAGTGAGAAAATTCAGCTGTATGGCAGCACCAGTGGAGTACTGGTTAAAGTCTAGCTGCACTACACATTTTAAAAAGCCCTTAGCACCCTCTATAACATGCTGAACTTGTTTAATGATATCAACACGGTGGTTTTGACAATCAATAAAAGGCACGCTGAGCTTGTCAGGAAAATTTAAAAATGATCTGGGACTGTTAGAAATTGCTGTAAAGGTATGCCCTATAATTAAAGCGTGTTAAGGGAGACATTTTAATGTGTCGGTGGACATAACTGAATTACCGATATGACAGAAAAACAATACTTCAGTTGTGCCATTCATTCAGGGAAAAATTTAGCCTCACCTGTTTGTGTAAGCCATAAACATGATAATGGAAACACATTATCTCTGCTTACCAAAAAATGAGCCTGCTCTCTAAAGGCCAGGGAAGGGTACAGTCACGTGTCATGCTGTAAAAATACATAGAATATTAAATGAAAGTGAGGTGGCTATGTGCAAGGTCACAGGGCCGAGAATCTTATCCATGGTATCTGTAAATCTGAGGACCTATTTTGGTTGAATGCTCCTAGGAGTCAGACAGTTCATTTTGGTGTTGGGCGAAAGGCTGATCTTTAGAGAGAAAGAGTGGTTAAATTTCAAATTTCTCCTGCTTTGCCTTTTTGCCACAGGATTGTTCTTTCTTTGGCCTAATAAATATGTATGCACAGTGTTTCATATCATCTACAAGGTGGCTGGATGCCATGACATCACTCCAAAATAAGACGTTGCCATAGAAGCCTGGGTACTGCAGCCAACTTTAGACTCAAGATCAGTCACATGGTAACTCATAGTAACTTTGTACTTGGATAGCTAAACTGCAGTACCTTGATAACTAGAGAATAATCATGGTCACTGTGGTGTTGTGCCTGAATAGCATATATATATATATATATATATATATATATTACAGAGGGGGTGGACAAAATAATGGAAATACCTATCAAGACCTGTTAAGAAATGGTGTGAGCTGTCACCTTGGAAACAGCTTCAGCCCTTCTTCATTATGCTATCATGCAAGTCCTCTCCTGTGTATAGTGGGACTCTGGTCCATGCTTCATAAAAAGTTCTGTGAGAAATCTACTTCACAGCCTCCACTTCAAAAGTTCTAATAAACGGTCAACAAAGCTTTGATCCAGCAGTTGACCAGAAGGTGTTCATTTATTGAAACAGACCTGATCTTGTCTAGAATTTTTTTATGGTGGCATTATCATTTTGGAATGAAATGGCCTGATTCCTTGGCCATTACATAACCATGCAGAGCATTCATCAAACCTAATGGATCCTGCACTATGCTAGGCAGGTGGCAACAGACATCATGAATGGAAGGAACTCTTTGACCACATTCAAAACTACATCACAGTGACTCTTAGAGTAAACCCACCTGGATATAGGAAAGAGGGTGAAGAATGACTTAGCAAACCATTTAAATTTTTCTATTACTAAGTGTATGCATCTCCGTGCACTGGCTTTGATTACAGGTGGTGTCTCCAAAACAGCTGCTTTTCAAGGGCATGACGCACAGTTTTCATCGAGATCAGCTAACAGAGGCATCAATGCACTTCTGTGGTCGTTTATGAAGTGCTACTAGTGCATTTTTTTAACCACTGTTCCTTGTTGCCAAAGCAGTTTGTTTGTGTTTGCCATCAGCTGTCATGAATTTCAAGACTGTTCCCCTTGATCTGTTAAATAACTTTACAGTTTTTGTGACAAAAGTAATTCAAACGCTGACTGGCCTTTAGGAACTCATGGGTGATGTGGCTTTGAAAACTCACATATCAAAGTGCGTATCATCAGAGCTCCTTTAGAGCTGACCAATACTGTTATTTTTGGCATCAAACCTACACTGGAGCAGGATTTGTGTAGCCAAATCATTCTGACAAATCTGACAAATTTCAGGCCAAACATTGCAAGGTTCCACAAAGTGTTTTCACCAACTAGACTTAATCCTTATCCATAACAGTTACAGACTGAAAAGGGAAAAAGTACTTCAAATTTGAAGATGGAGGATTTTGTTGCCCTGTCTTAATTCCAGTCTAATTCCAGTAAATTCCTAAAACTAATGGCATTCACAACAACGCACACATATTTTTGAACAGCAGGACCGGTGCTACAAATCTTAAAGGGATTCTAACAGACAAACACAAAACAGATGGAAAAAACGACACTTTTCACCTCTAAAGTTGCACAATTTAATAAGATTAACCTCTTCCGATCCTGGGACAAGTCTCCGAAGCTTAGAAAAGGTTAACCTCGTTAAGCACCACTGACTCCAAATGAACTGCTCTCATCTAAAAGGTGCACTGTAGCCTCACTCCCCTTTGTCTGGAAAACACATCTATTCTATTTAATAACCTAACCATTCAACGTGGTCCTGCACTGTTTCCAAGGAGGACAGGTTTGTCCACTCCCCATCTCATCTGTAAAGAACAACACTACATATTATTTGTCAAGCATATATGGTAGTCCAGCATCACTGAGAACGCTGACAATGTTTACATCACCCTGCCCTTCAAGCTAGTTCTATAGGTGTGTTCATGTGTAACAGTGTTCCAATACTGAAGCTCTTTGAGATACCTGTCATGTTTAGAAAGGGGCTGTATAGAAAAGGACTAGTTACAGTAAGCCTGCACTTGTGCCAGCCTATGATGATGCTGATGGCCATTGCCACGGCAACTGGTCTTGCTCATGTGCTGTAGGTGGACCCCAACTGGACAAATCTTCTATCCAGGTTTCCGTAACATCGTTACATTGTTTAAAATACTAAAGATGTAGGCTCCATACATTTCCAGGCACTGCAACTAATGAAAATGTTACTTATCTGATTACGCATTGATCTTTCTCAGACTCGGATTGCCATCCATACACACATTGAATCTAAACCACACCATGAGCTTCTTAATGTAATGACTCGGCTGGTGATTAGGACGGCCTATAAAACCCACAAGAATCCAGACAGATGAGTCAGTATCAATGATTGTAGCAAGCAATTCTGTAATGCTGCTCATTATATGTGTGGGAAATTGAGTTTAAATTATAACTGGATATCTGGGCGTGTTCATAAGACACAACGATATTTGATAAAGGAACAAGGCGTGGACATTAAGCAGCATATAACTCTGTCACATGAAATTTACGTTTGGCTTCACTACGGTTTAGGTATATGTAATCTAACCTGGATAGACTTCAGCCTTGCTCTACGCCTTGCACTTCCCGGGACAGGATTTAGATGACCATGATCCCAAGTGAATATCAATTTCTGGACACAACAGAAAGACAAGTTGAGGAGTTAGGTTTGCAGGTCTCAGTATGAGAAACTAAGGGGCAATTCACACCACTGGATCAGATGGATGGACAAGAAGGCAAACCAACATTGCATTCACCGAGTCCTGGTGTGAGTGACTTCATGGGTGGTTTCTGTTTAAGCAGCTCCCACTCTTTAAGCTCTGTAAACATCATGGCTGCTCTGGCCACGGATACACATCCTCTTCTTCAGACTGGGGATTATGGCTACCGGCCGGATGCAGCTTCCAGCAGATGAGCTGCAAGTCAAATCCAGTGGGTTTTATGGTGGTCATACTTATCAAACTCACTAAAATAGGTGTTCCTTGTGCCTTGTTTAGTTGGCTGGCAACAACTGCTGAGTGAATAACCACAATTTCAGGATTTTTTCAATGTTTGAATAACGAATAGATCAACATTGATTCAATTGTTTGAAGTGTCTGAATTATGTAATCAGTGTGCAAGCTTTTAAAATTGTACTTTTCAAAAGGAAGGATAATTCGGTTTGTCAAAATTATTTATTCATTTATATTTTCCTGCAATATTTATCCATCATTCTTCTGTTCTCAGTACTTAAAAAACCAAATCCATTCCAAATCAAAACCAAACCAACTTCAAAAAACACAAACTCACCACTAGTTCAAGGAGAAGTGAGCCAGCAACCAACTGGTTACACACTCCCTCCACACTAAGCCTGTTTGACTGTCAGTGCCGTCCTTACCTTCTGTACTGCATGCCCTCATGAGGTCTACATGCCGCTTTACAGACCCTTTTCTTTCTCCTACTGGGACGGGACAGGCCTCTGGAAAGTCCTTACAGAATATCAGGACTCATATTGAATATAATAAATGTATCTGCTTGCTTACTCAAGTCACTACACACATAGTTATGAATAAAATATCTTTTCTAAGGAGAGTAGTAGTCCATCAGACAGCCTCTAGCTGACTGTTTCGATAATGAATGGACAAATGTATAATGCGTTTTTCTCCATTTTCATACACATCATGACACTGCGCTTAGGGCACTGGTTATAAAAAATAAATCTACGAAAAGGTTATGTACCTTGAGATCCTGGTGTTATGAACTTGAACCAAATGGTCAAATCAGTTTATGTAGAAGCAGTCATCCCTCTGAGTATTAACCAGCCTTACACAACCTTGCACAGTCACAGTGCTTTCAACCCGGTATACAAAGCAGAGGCTGACAGCATCACAAGAGACTCATGTTTACGTCATGCGTCTCCTGTGGCTTTAGCCTGAAGCTTGGTGTGACTGACTGATCCCTTTAAGAGAGCAGCATCAAGAGTGAAGACAATGCCTGTCATAAACGGACAAGGTACACACAGCTTAAACACCAGTTATTGTTGTTATTATTATTCATCCATTTTTGAAACCATTTCATCTTATGCAAGGCTTTATTATTATTATTATTATTATTATTATTATTTGTGCTACTAAAAGTATCCTAGTTTTGCCTTGAAAAGTATGTTTTTATCCACAGACCTCAATGTATCTCACTTCTCTATGTCCTACAATAAACTCAGATGTGAGAGTTTTCTGGCTATGTAAAGAAAATATCATTGGTCACCCAAATACACAAGTTATACAAGAGGTAAATATGCAGCATAAACAAAAGGATAAAAAGTATGGATTATATAACATGATGAACTCGGTGGAATTACAGAAGAGGAAAGAAGATTGGATGAAGACTAAGTAATTGGTATTGTGATAAAATGTCAGCACTCCAGCAACAGCATGACATTCCAAAAATTATTTACAGGAACAGGAAGTTCTTATGCGGGGGAAGTTTTGTCGCTTTGATAACCGAGTAGTGAGCTAAACGCAAAATTTATAGTGATGAGGTCTTTGTCTTGAATCAGTGTCCTACTTGCTGGACAGTAGAACCACAAAGACATTTTAGAATGACATTTTAACAAATTGAAAACTTCATCACAAAAAATCCAGATCAGTCTGAAACAATCCCGTGTCAATCACTGCTTTCAAACAAAGGTGATGTTTTTTGAAGGCATGTCAGTTTTCATCTGTGGCCATAACAAACTTTGTGTTCAAGCCTCTGAGGAATTGTTGCACTTCAGAGAACATACGTATACAAGGGGAAAGAACACTATTCTGCTTATCCATTTATGATAAAAGAAATGGTCTCATTTCTTCTTCCCTCTGGTTTCAAATTTTTCTCCATGAAATGCGCTGCCTTCTTGCCAATAACTGAGTAGGCAGCAGGCACTGATGAAAACAAACAGATGTCACACAACGTTCCTCCTGTGAGATCTTTCAAGAAAACCTGTGCAGGCAGTTCAGCTGTAGCTCTCTTTCCTGTTTCTATGACAGGAAGGAACCCTCGGACCATTCCCATTTGAGAACCATCACACTGACCACTACAGAACGTCCCTTACTCTGCAAGGACATTTGCTTCCCAACAGCCATTACGAGAAGGTAGAATATAACTGAAGAATTTGGTTAAAACCAACAAGTTACAGAATTCCAAAGTGATCTCAGCCCAACATTCCCAAATTGTACACAAAAATCACCAGAAAAGAACAAATTCTAGTGGCATTCACTTAATGATGACTTTCACTTTTAAATGGTCTGTTAACAGGGCTTGATCAAATACATCCAATGGAACAACACAGACATCATCTAAAGTAAAAATGAAGAAATGTGGGTAGAGGTAAAAACTTAGCCAGTGCTTTGTTTTGTTAATATACCAACACGCCTCCCTCCAGTACAATAGACTAGCCCCCAAAAATGAAAATTTTAATATTTCCTGTTTAAGTTGGCACTGCAATATCACTAAAAAAATTGAGTGTGGCAGCTCCACTGCAGCCTGTCAGGGGCTTTTGTCTCCCAAACAGTGGGCTACGATCATATTTGCATCAGGGACCCATCCAAGAGTCTTAATGAGACAATCAGCCTCACCATAATACTGTACATTTAAATCTCATGACACCCTGCTGACACAGCGTGGCAGTTCATGCAGAAGCATTGTTACCATATACATCCAGGAGTGGGTTTGATTCCTACCCCTGGATCTCTGTGTGTTGAGTTTGCATATTCTCCCTTCATCTGTATGGGTCTGGACTGTGTACTCCTGGTTCCTCCCAAAGACACGCAGTTAGGTGAATCGATATCTATACCACCAAAAGAGTGTAAAACTGCACCCTAGTGTGTAGGGTGTTCTTCTGCTTGGTGTCCTGTGCTTCCTGTGACATGGTCCTGGATAAATGGAGGATGATGGATGGACGGATTCCACCAACAGGAGAAGAATGAGGCTGCAAATTCCGGATTAATAGCTACAGTAAATTTTGTACTGCTTTGATGCTGTCTTCAGTGGGCTTTTCTTTGTTCTGCATTCACGTAACACACCTCGGCAGTTAGTGCCATCGCTTGGACCGACGCAATAACACACCACCCACAACTGTTCTTGAAACAATGGGCTACATCCAACTGGAAGGGAATTTTCGACGATAAAACTCAAAATTATTTATATTAAGAAATTCAGTCCAAAACAAAAAAAAAAAAAAAGAATCACCCACCTTCTGAGGCCAAATGGAGATGCAATTCAAAGTGCAATTTAGCTGCTATACTGTATTACAACATCAAAGACGGAATCATACAGGTGGTGTTCAGTGTCTGACTTCACCCTCGACTTCGTCTTTCTAGGCATTACTGTCAAGGACTTACAGAAGAGAAAGATGCTGGAGTGAAAGTACTAGAAAAGCAAATTGCAATTCTGACTGACAAACCCCCACCTATGCAGTTGTCCTGGGTTTACCAAATGGATTAAGATAGATAGATAGATAGATAGATAGATAGATAGATAGATAGATAGATAGATAGATAGATAGATGGCCACTAACGGTTATTGACTCTACATTTTTAACACAACTGCACTGGATGACACTGATTCTCGGACTGACATCCCTATGCTTGTGCGCTCACTGGCTTTCGTTGCACGTACAGATCTGGGATCAGCTTTAGAATAGCATCAATTCAATTCAATTCAATTCATTTTATAGTGCCGTTCACAGCACAGATCCCCCAATGAACTTAAGAAGAGTGTATGGTAAACACAACTTATATACTGATATACCCAGATTTCAGAGGTGCGTTAATAATGAGGACACCCACTTTCATACCAGTTTTTCTTTATTCCTTCAAAATGTGACCCGTTTATTCCAATACAAACGTAACCCCCCTCCCCCAATGAACAAATGGCATTTAATTTTAGCACTAAAAACCAGGCAAGAGAACGTATGTAATTTCATTATTTAGCGTAATGGCTTCTTAGCGAAATGCAATTTCACAACATTAGGCAACGCATTTAAACTATATTTAGTATGCTTATTTAATTCCATATTAATATTATCACTGTTACATTTCCGGTATTAGGCTATATTACCCAGTAATCACAAGCAATACCCTAATATTATCATTTTTTCGAACGGAACTTGTGATCTGTTGTCCGGCATCTATCAATCTAGTTTACCAGTCGGGGTATCCTTATTTTTTTTTCTTTTTTGTTACTTTGTTTGATATATATATATATATTATTTTAGAGAATACATTACACTGCTGTTACAGAAGTTATAGTATTCTTTTTAGTAACATATAGGCCTAAGTGAAAACAGCCTTCCATACATTACAGGGAGCATAGTAAAATAAAAACTAGCCTGGGTAATACCTATCTATAAGGCATGGAAAACTACACGTACTACTATCGTAGGCAGCTGCTACTGCTATAATAATAATAATAATAATACATACATACATACATACATGCAAAGACAGTGTGATTTATTAACTCTTTCAATTTTTTAAATTTTCAAGAGCAGTTTGGCAAAGGTGGGTTTGCATCCGATCTTGGATACACGCCAGTGCTGTCCCCTAATCCCGACAAGCAATGCCGTCCTTTTCCAGCTCAGCCTTGACCGCTACACGGCGTCAATATTTATATAGACTACGGCCACAGGTAAGTGTGCAGGTAAACAGCTGGTTTCTTACACACATCAAGTACTGGCATAAAACAGCTGCTTGTTCAAACAAAATTTGCTGTTGTCATTACCGACATCAGGACATCCCGTTAATATGACGGGAAAAAGCCTTTCACCAATATTTAATGATGTGCTGGTAATTTGTTCTACCTTGGTTACAGAAGTTCTTTAACTGGAAATGTAAATGATTCTGAAAACCAGATTACAAAAATGAATATTGAACGTCTTCCATCGCATTTTCACATTTGACTTGTGCATGAACAGAGACAAGCAGAAAAGCATTTAAAAACGCATTACATATTACTACAATGATTTGATGGACCTTCCCTACATATCCCTGTCCTTCGCAGGACGCATGCAAGAACAGCAGAAAATCATCAAAGCGACGGCAAATTATATAATAAGTTGTGCAAGGTTATAAAAATCGATTGTTATCACAGTAAACCAACTCTCAGGGGTCGCACGAACAAGAAGCATAAAGGCACTTGGCTTAATTCGTCAATACCTTTATGTCTCAGGCAAACAAATGAATGTCGCACTTAGATCATTCGGAAAGTAACTCCACACACTGTACATTTAAATGATCCCATACATATACAGTCCGAAGGAAACGAAGGCGAAAAAGCTGGTAAGGTTTCCTCTGAATACAGACATTCTTACCCGAAGTGTCGGCGCTCAGATCGGCATGCATTCATTGCGATCCTGCCTCCTCAAAGCAAATGACAGATTGTGCATTCCGCTATTGCTGTCGCCGTCACCATACCATGCATTGAGTACGTAGACCCGAAGGGTGACTGTAAAGAAGGCTGGCCGTCCATCTGCATGGGTTGAGCATTGAAGTAAAGCCAACGACTCCTACCTACCAACAAGTGTAAATAGTGTGTCACTTAGCCTGCAGTACAAACACGATGCTGGTGACCAGGGACCTCCAGCGTTTTCATCTAGTTATTTAATGGTTTTAAAATGATTATATTTTCGAATACTTAAATACAATAGGCAAAAACAAGTAATGCCATTTTGAATTAAAAAAAAAAAACAGTTTACGATCACTAATTTTCATTTGAATTCTTGCGATTTTATAGTTATGTCCAAACTGAAACACGTCATATCTGATATTTCATTTTTGAACAATAAAGCGTGCTAATATATTTGTTTAGAAAACAAATTGATGCTGTATCTTTAGAGCGAAGGCCTCGCAAAAGCAATATGGTTCTATTCTTAAATTTTCATTAAAGCTGTGTTTTACATAATGATGTGATTTCATCCGATGAGATTCTGCCCGATCATGGCACCGCCTGTCATCCATTCCCAAATCATA
The DNA here is from genome assembly GCA_009936485.2 of Gymnarchus niloticus. Lineage (NCBI taxonomy): Eukaryota > Metazoa > Chordata > Actinopteri > Osteoglossiformes > Gymnarchidae > Gymnarchus > Gymnarchus niloticus. Next base: position 1,677,018 of record JAACJT020000002.1, on the reverse strand, counting down.
CAACTAACGTTATAGGTCGCTTCCGGTATTTTTATACGCGGCACAGTGTGTGCGAAAATATCGCAAAAAGATAACGAGGAGCGCTGGTGAATGCGTGGACATTCAAAAGAAGAACTGAAGTCTGGGAAGTGGGTTCAGCATGGTGGGATTGCAATGCCGGCCTCACATTGAACACCCCTGATGTCATGGGCCCCCATACGCCAGTCAGAGGTAAATGTATAGTTTACTAATAATGGAAAAATGACAAATTATGACTCCAGAAGCAGGGAGCTTTTCAATGTAAAATGCGAAAAGACTAACCAGTTAGTGACTTTCACGTTAAGTTTGTTATCTAATACAGTACAAGTAATAATTCTAACAATATGCAACAATAGTTACAGGTATTGTTCAGTCTCTGATGGGAGCTTAGACTTTGTTAAAGAAAACACAAAATGTTTGTTTTTCTGCGTTTGTAATGTAAAGTTTGATAAAAGCAGCATTGCAAATGCATTAAATGATTTTAAAATTAAATAAAAATGATCCAATGAAGATAAGGTGAATGTGTAAAATGGACATTTTGGTTAGTGAATGGTGTTGCCAGCAAATGTGGGGGGGAGCACTTATAGTGCAGTTACTCTACATTTTTTGGTGTAGCCTGCTGAGTGTTCGCAGTTCACACTGCTACGGTATGGCGACATTGCGGATTGTGTGCCGAATGCATGGCTCCTTGCCGGGACTCTCTATAGTCAGGACAGCAGGAATAAGAAGTGCGGTCGGCTGGAGGCCTCCCAGTTACTCATTAACCAATTCAGGGTCCACTGTCTTCTAGTTAACCTCTTGAGGCAAACACACAATGCAGATAATGACCGGTCCGGCTTTGCACGGTGTTCCTATCTTCCTAACCCTAATGCAAAAGACCTCTGCTGTGCTCACTTTGTTCGTCAAATCTTCCTTTCACCCTTGAGTAATTGCACCTTCTCTCTACCGTCTGCATTACCTGAAACTCGTGTCTTACCTTAAGACTTCAGCTCAAATATCCATGAAGAGCAGTGTGGGTAATTTATTATTACTAGCTGCGGTCAAGTTAAGAGAACCATATAGAGGGTGTTCTTCCGGAACTTTCTGTTTTCAGCTCAGGACTTCAAGCTTCTCAAAGGCATGTTCATTGCTGTGGCAGCTGAAGCCCTGCATCTTGTTGCTAGTATTCCTTTTCTGCTTTTACTTTAAAATTTTTCAACATCATGCCATTCATTATGGTTCACAGTGTTCGCCAGCACCAAAGTTCAAAGCTATTGAGACCCTTCCTGTTCTTCATTTTCATCATCCTTTTTCACAACCATAAAGAAAAAAAATGCTATTCTGAACAATTCTGATAATTGGTTTTAGAGAAGTAAATGCAATGTGTGGCTTTACTGGGTATGCAACTTACAGAACTAAGGCCAGTGTGGCGCAGTGTGTTAGGACCCTGTGTCTAGAAGGATGCTGGTTTGAATCCCACAGCCAGTAGAGTGACCATGTCATCATTGGGCTCTTGAGCAAGACTGTTAGCCCTAATTCCTCCAGGGGTGCTAGATGCAGCTAACTCCATGTATTGATCCCAAAACCTGCTCTCACCTGTACATCAAGAGTGCACTGGCATATGTGAAAAACCAGCCAACTTCCCCTGGGAGGTGACTATTCTAATCTCAGCACTTTTGACCCTGTTAATTGCCAGAGTCTGAAACATATTTCTTGATTGCTGGATCCTTCATTGATGATAATTGTTACAAAAATTCTCCTCCATTTTCCAGGTTTATTTCCTTCTTCAGTGACTGCAGAAATTGTTATAATGTTAGTTTTTGTAAGTTTCTGGAATTTGCAATTCAGTTCTTTTAAGGTATCTTTATTTTTGATAATCTTGTCTTCTCTTTGCTCTATGCTTTTTGCCATCCACTTTGATTTCTTTTGCTCTATCATACTGACTGACATTTTCTCAGATTCCTCTTGGTTGATTTAATCGAATTCTGTCCACTATTCTTCCCATTCTCTAGCAAGAAGGTCCAGCATCTCCAAACAGTCTCAGATTTTTCCTGGAGAACAGTGAGTTCACGTGTTGGATGTCAGATAACCTTGTTCCTCTTCAGCTTCACTTGGAGCTTGTATATAAGTAGTTGATGATCTATTCCAGAATCTGCTCCACACCATGCCCCTGCTATTCGAATCAAGTTCTTCCATCATATGGCAATGAAATTGTAGTCTATTTGATTTCTGCTAATGATGTCTGATGATGTCCAGCTGTAATTACTACACTTTGGTTTCTTGAAGAACATCGTGGCAATAGGAGGTCTTTTGATTCACAGGTGCAGATTATTCACTCTCTAACTTTGTCTCGTTTCCAGGTTCATGCTGGTCAGCCGTATTTCCTTGCATTTCACTTCTCATTTCCACCTTTGGGTTTACAGGCTTTAATTAGCAGGCACACATTTTGTTTGAATGTCCTGTCTATTTCAGTTTGAACCTGCTCATAAAACATTTCAATTTCTTCGTCATCTTCATCAGTTGTTATGGCATATGCCTGAATAACGGTCATATCAAAGAGGTTTGGAAAAACTTGAGTTGATATCAGCTGGTCGGGTACAGCATCATACTTACAACGAAGTTACTGTCTTTCCTGACTGTGTAAGTTACATTTCTTCATGGTTGCTTATTTCAGGAGTACTAGACTGTGAATTTGCCTGACTGAGTGTCCGAGTCCATTCCGTTTCGGTTTGCTAATCCCTAAGGTGTCGGTTTGTTAGGAATTCATTTCCATCGTTACCACATCCAGGTTCTCTTCGTTCTTGCTCGGCACATTCTGTGTTCCGGTAGTGCTCCATTCTTTGCAGCTGGAGTTTTCTTTCGGACATGGCAACATCAGCAATCGGCCATCCCAAAGGCATTGATCCAGCCATACCATAAACACAAACCATGCTTTGAAGAGCCTTTAGCTCTTCCTCAGGAGTATATTGAGTTTGTTTATTGTTATTTGTTCTGGTGTGTCCATGCATTCGGTGTTCTTGGTAAGTTATGGAAGTAGGTCATCATTGTCTTCTTCCATACAGTGTGAAGCAGTGTCATTGCCTTTGTCCCTACTGGGATCATCTACTGCTGACCTAGTCACTGCTGAAAAGTAGAAGTGGCACCTTATTACCATGGGGGACCATACCATGTGGTGTGTGAACAGAATGAACAATAGGTTTCACACCATTGCAATGATCTACATTCGGTTTAGTCCATGGCAACCCATAAACTGTGGTCCAATCTCATTTTCATCCATCCTAATGTTTCATGAGTTATCATTTGATACCCTGTATACCTGTGCTCATCATATGTACTGAGATGGGTACAGGTTTCCCCCTCAATACAAACCTAATGGATTCCTGGAAATTGGCCCATATGGTGCAATCTCGTAAGCTGGATTCATAACTATCATTACAGCCATTACCAACCTCAACCTAGACACTAAAACATAACATAACATAATTCATATTATCCTTGAACATATTGCTCCTTCATACATTGCAGCACCTTACGTTGGAATAAACATGTATATTTTAAAAGTTCATTTTTTATACTTCCTGCTCACTGCAGTAATTAATTGGTGTATAATATTGCATTGCACATGTGCCGTACATAGCGTGGGTCTTATATTTGACAATGTTTAAGTACAGTATGTTGCTGGAGTAGCATCCTGTACATTTCCCATTATTTGTTCTTGTTTTGCACCCGTTTACTCCACAGCACTTCCCTTGTACATTTAATTTACCGGGAGGATAAAATTGTTTTCAGGTTCGGCTTCTTTTAAATTAACAGGGTGTGGCTCCTAGCGTCAACTAATCAAACTCCGCTGCACTCAGCTCTTGCTACTCAGGGAACAATCAGCTTCATTTCCTGTCCGTGACTCAGTAAAGAGAATTAAATTATTTCACTCATGAACGTAAGAACTCGTCAGAGTTTTATCTTACTGGCTATACCTGTACAGACATACGGTGTAATGCGGCGCTCCCTCTCAGACCAGTTAGCGTACGTATTATAATAATGTCGATGACTTAGGGATTTCAAGAGAAATATTAACTATAAAATACTTTTTTTTGTAAATTCGAAAATATAATAAATGCATTATGCATTTCATAAAGCTTTCCGTAGCACATTACGGTTTGAAGCCATGGGATGATTAGCAAGCAGAACTAGAATACTTGGGAGATGTACACCAGATGAGGGTTATTTCTGTGTTTTCAGGGACCGATGGACTGGGGGATAGGAGCACCAACGAAAAAATTTAAATTTGAATAGGAAGATAAGAATAAGCAAGTTACACATTAGCCCACTCGTGCTGCAGAATCTTGGGGGGAGAGGTCTGTTGAATGCATCTGAATACACCAATATATACGAACCATGGCGGGGGTCACCTAACATTTCTTCCCAAGACAGACTGTAGCCCCCTCCCAGTCAGTTTCACAATGACGTAAAGGGCGTGTACTTTATATGGAAAATGTTCATGATCCGAAGATGTTGGGTACTGCCTCACGGAGTACATATACATGACTCTGTGATAATGACAGGGCACCGCGCATGATACTTAAGCACAGCGGGTCTTTACATATCAACGGACGAAGGATTTATAGACTCCTTAAATGTGATAAATTTAGCATTGCTTAACAGTTGTGTGAAACTTCTCTGATAAACATCTAATGCTTTGATATTTCTAGGGCCATAACACAAAAGAGCAACTCAAATATTCTAGACAACTCAAATGTCCTTTTATATCTATTGTTCTACTTGGACTCATTAATTTGTCCTGCCCGGTGCTGGCCTGAGGAGGACAGGCTTC
>JAACJT020000002.1:1659963-1671022 GCA_009936485.2 Gymnarchus niloticus | reverse complement strand
CTATGTAAAGCGCTTTGTGACCGTGCTCCGTGTTAAAAGCGCTATATAAATAAAATTGAATTGAATTGAATTGAAATATATCAAGCTAGATTCAATACTTACATCCTAACAATCCATCTGTAATGCCTTGGAATTCCATCCTATTTCTTCATATCCCATCAATTGTGAAAAAAAAAGTATATGACAAATGACGTGAAACATGCAAATAATCTCAGTAAGTATATTTTATTGTAGACACCATAGGTTTACATTTTTAAAGATGCTACTACTTGTAATTAGTTGAAAATACATTTTTCCTTGGTCATGTGACAGATTACAGCATGAAGGAGGTATAGCAGACGGGAAACACACCAGGTCTAAATTTCTACAATCTACTGCCCCCCCCCCCCAACATGTCTGAAAACAAATGGTAATAGATCTGAGCTGATAAAATTTTAAAAAGCAAAATACACACTTGCGAGGAGTTCTCATGGAGACTAAACTGCCTGTCACTGATTCACAGATGCTGTCTGCAGTTCACCATCCAAGGAGACTGTTTAACTACTGATCCAATGTCAGAACAGCATGCAGGAGTCTGACAGCCAAAGCACTACAGATCAAATTAATAGTGTTTAGCTGACGTCCTGATAAACCCTTTTTGGACACCACAGTCCAGCCCTTAGCTTTCAACTACGAGCCACAAGACCTTGCAATGTTTTCAGCACAATAATACCATATAGTGATAGAGATATGTTCTGGGCTGGGATCAGGACATGTGGTCGGGCTTCACGCAGGCAGTTAGTCAAGTTCCTGTGGTGGTTTTTCAATTGGTGCTGACACCAAGGTAGCAATAAATTTCACGCTGCTGCTGACCCCTCGGCAGGCATTTTTAAATCCTCCATGTAGCAGCACACACGAGAGGACTCCAGCTCCTCTCACAGGCCTCAGTGAGCTGGAGATAGAACAGCACCTCACACGTGAAGAAAAATCTCATAAAACAGCCATATGTTAAGAAACTGCAATGTGTAACACCAAAACAGGTGAAAACAGCATGCAATAAAGTTACAGTGTGGATGAAAATGACTTGCATCTTTTACAGGTTACTATTTGGTCTTTATGATGACTTTGATTTTGAAATATAATTATTATATTCCATTTGTGGTCCACAGGACAAGGAACATGGAACGTTAAAGGGCATTGATGTGTTTGGTGTACGTACTTGGTTTCTGATGACATCTGGTATACATTTCCCAGAAAAAGTAACCAATAAAGGTCCATATATCTTGAAATTCACAATGAGAGAAGTCCAAATACAGTGTATTGATAATAACTCAGTAGAATGGAAATAAAATTACACCTTCATTAGATGGGAGTCACAGGTAAATTCTTTTCAGTGTGCTAATCAAATAAAAACCAAAATATATGGAATATTGCACAGACCATGGTTTATTGCACTCAACAATATACATTTTTTTAACAATACAAGCATTGTCTGGAAGGCTCAAATGATGGGGGGGGAAGCTGCCTTTCCAAGGGATCTCGGCTTTTGATACACATTTCAGGTCCCGCCTTGTTAGCATACCAAAATTCACACCGCCTGCTGAACATTTAAACACGTTCATCACACTTGCTGCCCAATTGTAGACTCGTGACCTGTTATGATTTATCATTCCAGAGATGGAGGGGGAGGTATGGGGGGGTGCTCCTGAGCTTCACAGTGGTGGGCCGCCAATGATGGTCCTCTCCACGCTCACTCAGGAGATGGCAACAGTGCCAACAAGGAGATCCTAAGCAGAGCATAGGATGGTCTGTGCCTGATTTCGGGTTGTGTGTGTGTTTATGAAAGAGAGAGAGAGTGAGAGATGGACACTAAAAATCCACCCCTAAATATTCAGCCCCAGTTGTTGAGTTTGAAGACTCCTTGTCACAGTTGTTCAATTCGGAGAACAATTGATTGAAGATGACTGATGGCAGGCATGGTACAGTAGTGACAAAAATAAATAAGGTAAAGATGAACAGGGAACAGGAATTTCACTGTGGACCTTTTAACAGTGTTGCAGCAAAATGACTATTAAGAAATTCTGTGCCAATTAACAGAACACCAGTGTTATCAAAAGCTGAGCACCCAATGTCACATTTTAATCAGCCAACATTGCTGCAATCTCTCACAGTCATACTGTAATGGAATTTAAAATTTCCAACCCTAAAATCATCTGCCATGACAATCCCAACAAAAATAATAGCTTTATTCTTCAGGTGTGTCTTTGTTGCATTTGTCTAAAATATTATGACTATTTTTTGGTCGATACATTAAAAGATATGATTTTGTGGTTAATAAATAGAACACAAATCTCTGATAAAACAGTTTAACAATCACAGAGTAAGTTACTACCTTTTCAGGGAAAACATCCATGTATTCAACAATCTATTAACTGCTTATCAAGGTCAGGGCTGTGGGGTAGTTTGGGCCACAAAGGTGGGGTGTACCCTGGATGAGATGCAGGTAAATTACATTGTTTATAGGTTGGACCACTTTTTGATGCCTGAAAACCAAACTAGATGAATGAGTGCATAAGCGGATACCCAGCAGGCAGATTCTTTCTGTGCCCAAATGAGACAGACCAAATCATTGTCTTTTCCCTTTTCTTCATATTTGTAAAACAATAATCAACCTGGAATTGAAGCCACTCCTGTTTCCACTGGGCATTAAGATCAGCTGACTGAGTCCAATGCTCCCCACTGCTCCAAAAAACTGTGCTATACACCTCCAAAATGAGTCACACCAGCCAGCATGTGCCATTCTCCAATAGTTGCTGTAACATAACTATAAATTGATTATCTGTCTTACTAATTGCAAGAAATATATAATGAATTATAATGACATGATCAAAAACATCCCTCTGGGCTTCATAAGGACTGCCCAATTTCCAGATTGCTTTCTTATTTTACAATTGGGTTGGGTGGAGGGGGGCACATTATAATTACTCTATCCCTAGACAAAAAGTAGTGATAACATGCAAGAAAATTGCGATAAACAACAAAGTTGGATGTAACAAATAACTAGACTCTACTGTGACTGTATGTACGTGGGTTTACAAAAACAAAACAATTTAATATTGTTTTCATATTTGATGGAAAGGGCTCTGTCTAAATATAGCATATTGTCTTTAAAATCCCTTTAGATAATCCTAAAGAACTTAAATTCACGTTTTTTTTTTGAGGGACACATAACCTCAAATATAAACATAGATGTACAATTATTATTTAATATTAAAATACATCACAAATATAACTAGACACTTTCTGACACCCATTCTTATAAAACTATGCATAAGATTCAGTAAACACTTACCAAAGATAAATGTGAGGTTTTTGACTCAATATAATAGTACTCATAAATATACAGTCATATTTCATCTTTGTCTTAAACATCAAATGGACCTAATCTCAGTGAACCATAATATTAGACCCGTACACAAATTATAAAAAGTAGACAGTTGAAAATATATAAACACGTATTAAATAGATTTATACCTATTTAAAATCTGTATTAAATGTTTAGAAGGCTTTAATTTCACTCATTAAGAAGGGATATGTCATGCTGAACTGTGCAGACAAGAGATCTTCAACAGGTTTATGAACGTTGAGAAATGTAAAACTTTCACCCATTCCTAGTTTCAAAGCTCGTCTCCTGCTGAGGGTTGTGGCCACTGTGGAACTGTGATTTGTCTGCTGTGATCAATACAGGTCAAAAGCAAGCTGTACTTTAGCTGTAGAGAAGTATGATTTGGAAAAGCTAGCAGAAAATAGATGACACTTGACCTGAAGTCTGGTAGAGTTGGTCATGGGGACCCATTCGTGCCTTAACAAGCCAACAGACCACAGCACCGTTTAAGTCACCAGGAAGACGAGATCAAGCCAAGGGGTTGTATTGTTCTGCACTAAATTCCCTCCTTGTCAGCTCGCTGGCGATTGACTTATCTTAGATTATGGCTAGATTATGCGGGAAAGATCACATTCAGCATTCAAGAGCTGACTTGCCGTTGGCAGTGAAAACCCTTCCTCCTTGCTGCAGTGGCTTTTTGTGCATGCACACACATCAACCGGGTCCTAGTCCGCTGGGCTTCACCACGATGACGCACTAAATGCCCATCATACTGCACTGTTGGAGTTGCGACCTTTTAAAAGTGCTGTCTTGCCATCTTACATGCTGTAATACTTTTGTAGGTCTTCACAGTGCAAGACTCAAACCTCAATGTAACAGACTTTCAATAACCCACTGTTCTGCACTTCTACCAGTTGCTCTAAGCGGTTGGAGACAAGACACAACCATGGCTCGTACCCTTTTTGGACTTTGAGTAAAAATAGGTCAACTTCTGATCGTTGTAATGCCACCAGTCCTTTCATATCATGTTGGTTCTACTTCTCAAACTGCAACTGTAATTGCTTACAGATTTAGAGTTTTGCTTTAAAAATCATCCCTACTTTGAGTGATGAAACTTTCCTAACTGTCTAATATTTCTGGAGGTCACAATCCCAGACGTTCCAGCTCCAGAAACTGCCTCTCTGCGTCTGATGTTACGAGGACTGGACAGTGGGAAGAGGACCAATCACTTCACTGTTTCAGCATGTGTTCCTAACACCTCCAGTCGGGCCAGCAGCTCAAAATAGCAAAGGAAATATTTAAATCCTACAGCCTGTTTATACACCCAAATCACAGCATGAGGGACAGTGTGCGGTCGGAACAAAGGGAGCGCAGTCCAATGAGGTTTGTGCCCTTGACCCAAGACGCTTGTGCTCCGCCCTCAACTAGACCAGCAATAACCCTAATAAACAGACATCTTGCCAGATACCATGATGAACCGGAGTCAAGTACGAGAAATGGGATCTTCTAAACCAAACAGAACAGGACAAAAAAGGAACATGTTTTCCGCTGTCAGTACTGCAGAGTACTATTATACAGTATGGGCCGGCGATGCTCCGGAGCTACGAACATCTACAGCTGCTCAAAGAATATGGAGCAGAGCACGAAGACGGTGTAGAGCAGAATTAAACCCAGGCCCAGGCGCCGGTCCAGCTTCCAGTGGTTCAAGTGCACGCTGAGCCCCTGGGGAGGGAGTTGGGGCAGCAGGATAGATGGAGGACATGAGACATGTGTGAGTTAGTGAAGGAAGCAAGATGAAGGACTGAAGAAGAAGAAGACACACACTTTACATGTAAATACATACGTGTGTGTGCGTGAGCGATCTGCATGTTTTCCCCTTTGTTTCATTTAACATATGCACATTGAAGCTTTGACTCAGTGTAGAAAAGATCTGCACTGATAACACAAAGCAACATCAAGGGTAAAACAGCAAATCCCCTTACCTCCCTGCCGGTCTTGAACAGGCATCAGCTTTGACACCAAGGTAGCCAAGTCTTGTTGTGTGTGTACATGCTGGTAGCTGTCTAAGGCGTTCCCACAATGAGCCATCGTTAGAGTTTTAAGGCATTCCAGTCCCTCACCATAACATGAATGTGATCGGTGACAGTGGCTTATTATTATTAATTGTTATTTAACTTTCCCTTTAAGGAGTTGGGTGACCCTGAACCATGACAGGAAAATGCAGCCCATAGCACAGACAGCTGCCAGAGTCCTTCTCCGTGGGAAACAGACACTCCAGTTTGTAAGATTGTTTTAGGAGGAGATGTCCTGCCATGTGACTTGTTCTGCTACTCAGTAAATCAGACTGCATCTTGTACCATTTTACTCTCAAAACAATCCTTCAATTTGGCATTCACAGTCAGGTCATCAGTCATAGTCAGGCATGCTTGAACAGCATTTAACTTTACCAGAAGATACCCCAAGCTGAAGGTGGATTTCTTTTGGATGCTTTTGGGCAGTCCAGCTCTCACATATGTTATCACCATAGGATGTTATTAGTTAAGCACATCTGAGTTTCCTTCATTTTCATTGATACTTAACAATTTAAAGTCAGTTTTCTTTTGAAAAAAGAAACTACAATGGAAAAATGAAAGATAAATATTTCAACAAGACTGTTTAGTTTGGTTAATTCAAACATAAAATATACGTACTCTATCTCTGTTTTAAATTTTATATGGATTCTTTTTGAAAATGATTCTGCCACTTGGATGACTGGCAGCATAATTAGTCTGGTGAATAACACTTTGTTATAACTTATTAAAGGTCTTTTCATATTTTTGCTTATCCAGCCGAAATGCACCATTGATAAAGATATGATGCGACGTACTGAGTTGTGTTTTGACAGGTTAATTTTATTTTGAGAAGAAAGGCTGAAGTGACAAACTTCTCAAGTTCAGGTTGTATTCTCCTTTGATTACGAGGTACTGATTTTCTCTTCTCCCGCATAAACGTAAATCCATCCCCCATAAATCCACCTATTTTTGCTGGTTCCTGTTGACTCATTTCCATCCCTAATGCTTTGTTAGCAGAGTAAATGAAACCTGCCGTCATACTGAGCAGAGGTCTCTGCCAACACGTTGCATAACCTCCCATGTTTTCCCACACACCGCATGTGACCTCTGACCCCTCAGGAGGCCGTGCGGTACTCACTGTGAGAAACACTGAGGCAAGCAGCAGGATCACTGAGTAGACCAATCCCTTGCTGTTGATGAATACCTGGCGAAACACAAGCGAGACAATTAAAAACGATAACATTTTTATTTTCAATACAGAAAAAGGATTTTCTTTGAGCCTGGATCAGCGAAGCAGTGAGAAGTCCGACTGAGCCATCAATTCACAAATGCTGCTAAGCGCCAAGCCTTTGGCATGCCAGAATTTTCAGGGCTTGTCATTTGGCTGTGATGCCTGTAAACTCTACACAATTATTACTGAAGCCAGATTCAACACCGGTGTTGCTCCCTGCTGTACAGCATCTTCCTCCATTAATAACCATGACTCCATGCTGACCCCCAAAAATACACTGATACGGGAGCATCGTTTATGATTAAGTTAGATATAAACCCACCAGTCAGCTGACTGTTCAGCCTGAAGTCCAAGACCTAACACAAGAGATTTACTTGGACATGAAAGGGAAGCATTCATCCAAAGTGACGTAAAGAATGTTTATGATAAGCATGTCAGTTTTCATTTGAATGACTTCTTCCATGGGCACACCAACCACTGACCTTACAGGCCTCAGCTGTATCCATTCAGAAGGTAATGAGTTAATGTTGGCGCTCCATCAAACCCTCTGGGCCATCTGATTTCACAGCAGCCAACAGGTACAAGATTATATTTACCCTCCTAGTACAGTGCTGGCTTAATTCCTTCAACAACACCAGATCTCTTTTGTCATTAAAGTCAATAATTTTGTAGAGAATAAAGAGACAGAGGGAGAGAGAAAGAACAGGAGAGGGAGAGGGGCAAAGAGGGAGAGGGAGAGATGAGACAGACAGAACGAGTGGCAGAGACAGGGAGAGAGAAAGAGCAAAAGAAAGAATGAAAGACGGCGAGAGAGAGAGAGAGGAGGGGGAGGAGAAGAGCGAGACAGAGAGAGAAAATGAGAGACATGGGAAAAGAAAGAAAAAGAAAACTCCTGAAAAGTGAGCACGGAGAGGCAGGATATATTACTGAAGCACAGGAAGGATGTGATCAGCTGTATCACACCTAATGTTTAAGAACCAGCAAAGGCCATGAATCACTTCATCTGAACAGCTCAAGACAGCTCACTTAAAATAAAAGCTACGATGCTGGACACATTCCCAGTTAAACCACGGTGCAGTTTTAGGCACGGGCACGACTTGATATGTGGACTCAGCTTTGTAAAGTAAATCTATCACGGACCACCCACCAAACCTACGTACAGCCCACACATATATAGTATCCTTAATCCGCTCTTACTCAACGATGTACCGAGAAGCTCAGGCATAACCAGAAAGGAGACTTCTCCCCACCCTGAAGGCTAAAATCAGTGATGTCTGGAGTGACACAGAGAACTTCAGTGGTCCAAGAGAAAGGGCATCAAGTCTTTCAAAGTCCAAGTACTCTTTATGAGATGTCTTTCAAACAAAGTCAAGGAATAACTTCACTCAGTCCTCAATAATAATTTACACTATTTTGTAAATTCCCCGAGGAAAGCATTCTTATGAACCTATTGCTGTACAACACTGCTGGACAAAAGTAGTTACAGTGATTCATTGAGCTCCTTGTGAATTTTGAAAATTCCCAGAAGTTTAAAGTAAACATTTTGAAGAGTTTAAAATACTCTCAGATACAAATGACCTAAAAACATTTCTCTCCTTTTTGGTACGGATGGCAAAGCTGAAGCACAAACAGAACTGAGGAAACAGGAATCATAAATCTGATCATTTGTTCAAAGACAAACTAGGACACGAGGCACGTGGAGGCCCATGGAACTGTGCAAAATTCACACTAAACCGAAAGTCATTTTGATTTGCAAGTGATTTAATAAAACACACAAGAAAAAACTTAAGATTGCTTGTCCAGTGGTTACAAATATATACTTGTAAAGCATGTATACAGTACGTAAAATCACGATGTGCTATATATTTAGGCAGAAGACTTAGAAAGTACAATTGACATATAACAGATAAAAATCAAATTAATTTAAATCTGAAAGTCAATAATATGAAACAGAATTTAGGCTGCATCAACCAGGGCAGAGCATCCCTGGGCAAAATGTTAGAGATAGACACAGACTAAGAGGCCTACCGTGGATCCATAATCCACTACAAGAGTGCGCAGGGCCCAGGGGAAGCCCAGGCCAAGGAGGATGTCGAAGATATTGCTGCCAATGGAATTGGACACTGCCATGTCACCCATGCCTGGAGATGATGAGGGAGAAGAGGAAAATGAAGGTTGGAAGGGATGATGAAGTGTTGTATGAAATCAATCAATCCATCCATCCATCCATCCATCCATCCATCCATCCATCCATCCATCCATCCATCCACTCGACCTAGGCAATATAGGGACATGGTGAGCCTGAAATTTATACAAACACAAAGATAGCATGCAAACTCAGCACACAAATCCATCCAATAATAAACATGATTTTGGTACATGTTAGTGTTTCTGGTTAGTGCAATGGTCCCCAGTCCTGGTCCTGGGGCTCCCCTGTGGGTGCGGGTTTTCATTCCAACCATTTTCCATCACAGTACATTTACTGTGTCAATCAGCATATTCTCAGTCTTGTTTATCTTTTAAAGAGTTTTATTTCTATTTTTTTAATGGATAAGACATTGTGATGTTCCTTCTTATTTCTCCATTTGTTGCTAATTATCACAGAAGTTATAACGCACATCATCATTGCTGCTCATTAGGGCCTGATGAGATAATGTATGTTACCACTTTTGTGATAATTAGCAACAAAGAGAAGTAAGAGTGACAAACCTTAAGAAGCAACATCACAATGTCCTACCTTTCAAAAAAAAGAATATTTAAAAGCTGAACCCTGCTGAGAGTATGCTGATTGACACACTAAATGTACAATGATGGAAATATGAGCATGATTAAAATGAGATAGAGTTCACTTAAAAGCAGGAATTGGTTGGAATGAAAACCTGCACCCATGGGGGGCCCCAGGACCAGGGCTGGGAACCACTGGGTTAGTGTATCCAGAAGTAGATGTGGTTAGATTTAATGAAATGGTCATACTAAGATCACATTAATGACCCCACACAGGGAATGACGGTCGACAGAAGGGTAGAACTCTGACATCATTCATCAGAAACTCAGAGATCAGAGTGAGGGACTCAGACAAACGAAGGCTTTGATGAAAACAGGAAAATTCAGAACTGAAACACAAACGCAGGTGAATGAAGGCCGGCTTCTGGCACCTTGCCGGGCAACAATTAGGCTGGCCATGCAGTCGGGGACGCTGGTTCCTGCCGCCAGGAAGGTGATGCCCATGATAACGTCAGGGATCTCCAGTGTGAAGCTAATGATGGTTACCTGAGGAGGGACAGCAGGCTAACTGAGTACGTAGCATCCCACTCAGTTGTGTTTGTGTTCTAGAAGACCCAGCAGCCTGGTTATTTTTGGATAGTATGAAGGATAAGCTGGGATCAGATCTGCCATCGTTACCTGCTCAGTCAAGTGGAGGGTCAACCGAGCACAAGCGTGCAGATTTTAAGGTCGATAAAAATAAGCCCAGACACTGACACTGGCCGTATTCCAGACACTGAGAAATTGATGATGAAGATTGTAACAGTTATATGATTATTAATAAAAAATGAAGATACAGCAATCAAGTCACAGAAGTGGTAGTACATACAGCAGTTATGGAAATGTGTATCGGTGTCAATAACTAGGAACTGTAACCCAAAGGTATTTTATGCAACAACCATCTGAGACAACTTGGCCATCATAAATCCACCTCTCCCTGAAGGAGTGACAGCTGTTACATCTGCAAACTACTGAAGTCTCTGGTCTGTAGATTGCAGTCTGCTTACACCCTTACCATCCACACCATGAGGTAGGAGAAGATGGCGATCCACAGCGTGGAGGCCACAAACGTGACCATGAACCAGCGATGCCAACGTGGGTGCACGCAGTTGGGCACGGTGTAATACAGCAGCAGACCAAGGGGCCAGGAAACCAGCCACTTCACACGGTCACAGTGCCCCCCTGTGGTGGGGAGGTATCCAGAATCATAATGAGCAATGTCTAGAGTGCTGGAGTGCTTATCAGACTTGCTTCAAATGGTGAGAAATAATTAACTAGAAAATGTGCCTTTTTCAGTTAACACCCAATCTCATCCATCCATTTTCTAACTGCTTGTACAGTGGGCAACTAATGGATACAGATAGGTCACTCATAATGCATTTTTATTATTTCCATATTCATAATTGTTCATAAATATCATTATGTTTAACTTCACCAGCACTATATCCAGGATGTACCACAGTATTGTACCCAATGCTGCCTAGGACAGAGTCAAGTTCCGCTCATGACCCTTCTTGTATAATGGGGGGGGGGGGGGGGGGGGGCGGGAAGTTTACCCCGGCCCCCCATAAGGTTTTAGACTTTTTATTGGGGGGTTTTTGGTTCCTCCTCCCTTTTGTTTTCCGGCCTTTCCCTTTCTCTAACATTCCA
>JAACJT020000002.1:1634722-1659202 GCA_009936485.2 Gymnarchus niloticus | reverse complement strand
AGCGACCCCCACATCTATTACCCCACACGCAGACGGCAAGGAGACAGCTCCCCGCCGCTCCCTCTCATGGCAGGGGGGGGGGCGGGGGGAGGAGGGCAGGAAGTTGACCTCGGCCCTCCATAAGTTATTATACTTTTCATTGAGGAGTTTTTGGTTCCTCTTCTCTATTGTCTTCTGGCCTTTCTCTTTCTCTAACATTCATCAATGTTAATTTGTTCATTGTAATTACTGAACACTCCAATTAAGTGTGTTATTGGCAACCGTGTTGTGAAAGGCACTATAAAAATAAATTGAATTTAATTGACCAGAATAAGTGGTTGGATGATGGATATAATATAGTAGATGTGATATTTTAACTCACTTATCCAGACAAAAACACACCAATGCTGCCCAGTCCTTATATACACTATTTGATTGATCACCCGGTATCTTGAGGGGCCTGAAGGTCTCATCCGCTTCATCTTCCTCCAAGTCTTCTGGCGGAATATTCTCTGCCTCCATCTCCCCCTCTGCTCCACCTTCCTCTCCTCTTTCCCTGGGATCCTCCAAGGGTTGCCTCTCGTTCTCCAGAGCACCCCCATTCTCAATCCCCCAGGACTCCCCCTGAACCCCAGAGTTAGTTTTCACGGGAGTGTCCCCTGCCCCACTACCGCTGCTGCCCCCCGGACTCTGGTTCCTGATGAGCCGCTGTCGCTATGGAGAGAGGATCCTATCAGAAAAAGGTCTTAGACACAGGTCAACACAGCATAACCTAGGGCACCACAGCACTGTCTACAGCAAAACACAGGACAACACAGCATAGCCTAGGGGACCACAACACTGTGTAACACCCAACACAGGACAACACAGCATAGCATAGACTATCACAGCACTGTGTAACACCCAATACAGGAAAACACAACAGAGAGCTGCAGTATAGAGAGGCAGAGGGCAGTACAGATTAACACCTGAATATTTCAACAGATGTTGCTGTGCTACTGAATCAGAACTATGCACTCATAAATTAAAAGTAACAGAACAGAATAGAAATGAACAGAATACATAAACAGTAAAATGTACATTTCTTATGAAAAGAAATGTGTGGAATGACAACAATGGCCATATCATAAATGGTATGTCGAGATCAGCCTGCACATGAACAACAATAACTAAGTCAAATTGCCGAGAAAATAGATTAGCAATATCAGAATGGAAATATAAGAATAATTTCCCCTCAAGGACTAACACTATCTGTCTGTCTAATATGGAATACTGACATGGCATCTAGCGTTTTTGCTGAGGTAAATTTTGTTTGAGGTTTATATTTGTGATTTCCAGCCCGTGCTCCACAGTCCCACCCCCGGCACCATGCTGGCCCCCCCCTGGCCCGCGGTGGGCCCCCGTACCTCGTTGATGAGCATGCGCCCAGCCATGCTGAGGCGTGTGCGGGGGGAAAAGTGCTGGGTAATCATGATGCGCAGGCTGGCCTCGGAAAAGGAAAACTGGTGGGGGTGCAGGTTGAAGAGTTCGTCCACCATCATTACAGGGGACTCCTGGCCAGGGTGGTGACCTTGGGAAGGGGTGGGGCAGGAGGGGGCGGGGCAGGATGGGGCAGGACAGGGCAGGATGGTTCAGGGGAGGAGGGTTGGGGAGGGTGGTGGTTCTTACGTCAGTACGGACTGGGCCATCCAGAGCCGATCACGATGGTGGACAAAAACAAGGCTCAGCGCCGACAACGGTGCAGACGGATAGCAATGGAGACATAACGTTCACACCCCCCATGTACCAGTATAAGGACATCCTGATCCACACCTTTGATTGAGAAGACACAAATGGACACTCGAACACACAGACTGTGGAGCATTCTGGATGTGTTGAGGGAAAGCAGCTCAATGGATAGATAGGAGACACCAATACAAAAACACACCTGAGTGGACAGACAGCAGTTGAAAGAGACACCTGGAAAGATATAGTAGCAGAGAGACACGTTTGAACAGATAGATACAAGCAGAGAGGAAGACCTGAGTGGACAAGACAGTGGTAGAGAGACATACCTGAGGAGACAGAAAGTAACAGAGAGAGGAGAGACAGCAGTAGGGAGCGTAAGGATCATTGGATCTCCTGTCTCAATTCTGTCAGGCATCTGGGGTACAGATCAGTGTGGACAACCTTGGCATTTTAGACCGATGCAGTTTTCAAACATCTGCCTCGTACCTGCAGGTCCAGGGCCAGGCAGACACTAGGTGACCACGTGGGTTTGCTCCTTACGAAGGGTTACTGCACCACACATGTCAACGCAATTAGCCATGAGTGTAAGAGCAGGCAATGGACAGGAAGGATGCATATACTGTCTAGGTATGGGGAAAAGCCTCTAAGGGGAGGCCTTGAAGTTTCCTGGCGCGACTCTGTGCCTCTTCCCCTGAGATTTCGATCTTCTATTGTTACTCTGTCTTCTGATCTCAGTAGACCGCATTGGAACAATAGAGACTGGTAAGTGAATTCTTCAAGACTAGTCACCCTGTCTCCAGTAGGATCTGGGCTTACAGCCCCGGGGTCTCTACTCCAGTCTTGAAGGGCCTTGGCCAACTCCGTGAGATTTCCCACCATGCCTGTGATACCGGAGGACCTTGAACCTCCCCGAGGCTCTGAAGCTGACTCTTGATTATAAAGATGGCACTGTTACATGCCTCATTAGAGAAAGCCTGCGGTCTAGTGTGCCTGGTCGGTGGAAAAGCAGTGTGAAAACCGTTCAACAACACTTTGGGATGCCTGCTTCTCCTTTGGCACCAACACCAGAAAATCTCAACAGTTCCCTGGCATAGACGCAGGACTGTGTGGCTCAGCAACATGGCCATTTGGAAGCAGTATCCTTAATTAAATGTACACATCTTCAACTGAATGTCTTCATCAAATGAGGACAGATTTGCTTAGAGAGCTGAAAAAACACGAACAAGCACCTCAGATGGCATTGCAGGACACTGAAGCTAAATGTAGAACACTGAATTTCAAAGTAAAATTGCTCCAAGAGAAGATGGACACCTTCTTCAGAGGACTGTGCACTCCTTCATATGCAGCGTGGAATTCACTATCTAATAAGCTGGTGTGCATCAGCCAAGGTCTGCTTCCAATGAGAGGGAGAGAAGATGCCCCAACCTTAATTATTTTACAACACTCTCTTTATGACACCTCAGCCCAGATAAAGATTCTAATTTTAGCCCAATAATCCAAAGTTGAACTCTTGCAACAAAGATTATCAGGAACTGGGTGGCTTACAGGTGTCTTAAGGGCTAAATATCCTGTGTGTGTACAGTATGTGGGGGGCACACAGGTGAGGGGAGAGGAGTGGGTCATAGAAAATAACAAAAAGGAGATTCAGAAGGGCTGTCACCTCTGCACTGGGTTCTGCAGGTATTTCGTAAACAATTTATCTTTACATTAAGGGAGGAGCAAACGAGACCTCCTTCGAATACTGTGAGAAAACGTTCTGCGGGATTGCCTGCATGACGATGCCCGCCGAGGTGAAGCGTACAACGTCTCTGGGACCCTGGTGGAGATGTTAACTTTCACTGAGGTGATTTCACGCCATCGGCTGCAGATACGAGCAACGTTCCCTCAAACATTCCAGCCAATCACAGTCTTCTCTTTCTGTCCTAGCTTGTGAGAGGTCGCTGCTGATTCCTGTTGATGGTTCATTCTGCTTTGTATTCACAGTAAAAGTGAAACAACATCATGACATAACAGTGTCAAAGCTGATTTAGAGTTGACCTGCCTGGAGATGTCTATTGCTATAAACGCTATTTATTATATTACCTGATGTAGAGGCTTATTTACAGCTGCCTCGATGGCGTTTTTAAAGAGGAGTCAGGTAGTCATCATGACTCTAATTTCTGCAGGAAGAGAATTCTGAGTTTTTCCAGAACGGTAAACACCTGACGACGAAAGAAAGACAAACCTAAGCAGAAAGTGACACGCACCTTTTCTCAATAAGACCATGGAGGTGTCACGGTTAGACCCCCCCTCTCCTACTGCCCCGTCTCGGCGCCGGCTGTTCACCAGACATGGGAGCCCCGGACCTCCGCATCGCTGCTCCACGAACGCCCAAATCTGGGTGTTAAACCTGCAACAGCCCAGACATAGGATCGGTCATGCAGATCACGGAGCTACTAGTTAATGTGCTGATTGTTTGGTAGGTAAGGACACGGAGTCAAAACATGAAGGTAACCTTTGACCTGCTGTGACACGTGTGAGGAATGCATTTACCTAGAGTTACTCCAGTAAAGATACCCAACTGCTGAAACCAGTTGCTTTTGAGAAGATTGTTAGCTAAGCACCATATGTTAACTAGTCGTGTTCCAGGCCGATGTTAACTGTACTTGGCACGAAGTAGAAGACAGATACCATGTCTGCCTTCTGTTACTGTTACTCAGTATAACATTAAAAATGCTTCACTCTGATGTGCTAACATTCCCTTATAGAGCTTTGTGTTATGAAAACTTTTGGGCAATTTTCACTTTATATGCTGAAAATTATCAAAGGTTGTCTGAGATTTATTATGTGCTGCCTGGCAGAGTTGTTACACAGGGCAAAACAGAAGTGAACAGAAGAGAAGCACTGATGGATGCCAGTGTGGATGGACGGAACACAGAGGACTGTGCGGACTCACTTCATGATCAGAATGTAGATACCATACATGGAGATGAGGACTATGGTCTCCCACCTGGGACAGGAGACAGGAAACATTACTGGCTGCAGGAACACACGTATATACAGACACATATCACTTCCATATTAATATTCAGCATTTCCTGTTCAATCACTTCAAACACATCCCCTGTTACAGATGCAGCTTTACTGTTACTCAGTACTGCATTTTATATCGTTTATAAATCCACCCAAATGGAGGGACTTTTTATGAAGGCGTACTGTCATTATCAACCAAAACAGTAACACATTTTTACAAAAATACTTATTCTTAATCATTATTGTCCCCCGGCAGAGCAATGTCAGGTGACAGGCTTGATCATTTGGTTTACCTGTCCCCCATATACAACCCCCCGACCTTGATGACCCCCCCACGACTGCTCTGCTGGGAGCTGCTGTCTGCTTTATCTCCTTGTAGTTTCCGTGGTGTGGATGGAAAAATGACTCTTTTCTATTTTCGTTTCGTTAAACCCATCTCCAAGCCCGCCCCATCATCCCCAAACAAAGTCCCAAACCCTACCCCTGTCCCAATATGCCATGGTTCCCTTCACCATCATATCCAGAGGAATTCTCTCAGCTGGACAGATTCCATTACAGCTGTATAATAACACGGTGGTTATGATTTCATAGCAATGAGTTGTTAGGACTTTTGATAATTCCACAACCTGATAACAAATAGTGCCAAGCAAAAAGAGAAATCATGATTAGAATCTGATTTCATATTTAATTAAACTGAAATTAAAACTTACCAGATAACTTTCTCGTCATAGATCACCTGAAAACACGAAAGTGAGTGTCAGCATGTCACAGTATGTGAACCCAAAAACGAATCTTTATTTTATTTTGATTTGGATGCAGTTCCATGCAGGTCAGCAGAAGCATCATGCTGAGAAGGTCATTACTATTATTGACCTGAATAAAGCAACGAGGAGCCTCACCAGGATCAGCGCCAACACAGAGAAGATGTAGAACACACAGTCACGAAACAGGGGCCACCAAGTTAAAGTCACCGTCTGAGGAAACGAGCGAGAGAAGACAACTGACTGATGACTTCTCTAGTGGGGTCACACGAGGATCTGAAATGAAGGCTGCACGATCCGTCTGAAATGTGCTTTTTCTTATAATACCACCTCACCTTACTGCAGTCATGTTTATGTTGTATAATTACAGAATTCAACATGACCATTAATAATAATGACATTGGAAAATGCTGATGAGCTGTAAAATATTGTGCGGGAAAACGTGTCAGCATCTTTCCTGGGATTGGATTGTTTTGTGAGTTGGTCAAAAACTAACTAAAATACCGATGACTGGCAGGAAGTTGGCCAGATGATAACGTACATGACAGCTCGCAGCCCTAAACTATGCAGCTTTACCATATATGGATATTCTTTCATGTAGCGGTACATGGCACAGTGAAGTACCATCATGAGTGTCTGGACAGGACTGTCAGTGCAACTGAGCCAAGAGACTATACTAATTACAAAGGATAAATTTAGAGTTACCTTTAAAAGAAAAACAGTTTACTGCAAACAAACTACTATGCAACCAGCAATGATAAGGCAATAAAACCAATTAGGACCGCAATACTTGTATTGAAGGTGTTCTAAACCATTGCAGTAACTCAACATTTGTTAATTCACCAGCAACCTGAAACACACCAACTTGCAGTGCGCACACATCATATGTGACATATACAGAGATGATTTTCACAGGAAAGAACGAGGTAAAGTGAAGCAGAAACATTCTAAGTAGGCAAACATTTCCATAACTGTTATAGTGCAGTGTTTAAGGAACTGGACTTGTAATGTGCAGGTAACTGGTTTAGTCTGAGGAGCAGCGTGATATAGTACTGTCATTTATGGTACTTAACCTGATTTTCTCCAGTAAAAAATAAAATCTATCTACTTAAAATGGTTATTTTAGAGAAGAGTAATTCTTTCTTGTGCTCCGTGAGGTCATTTGTAAGTAAGGGGGAGTTTTGGACTCTAAGAACATGTCCTTAAAGCACTATATCCTCTGTTATCCAAGTGCAAGCTTCACTCTACTGTAAGCCCTCCATCTCCACATCATCAAGAACCAGAAAATGCCTCAGCATTACTGTCAACGAGAACTTCACCAGCAGACAGCAAATGTGCACACAAATCCATCCTTTTCTTTATGGTGCCTTGAATCCAATTTTTAGGTGAGGCCACCATAATTTTTCATCTGAAAAACTGCATTTATGTCCTGACTAGACTTCTGCCAATTTTTGCCCTTCTGAAACATTTCATCTATCCTGGTCTCCCTTGTGAAAGTCTGTCTCATGTCAGAGAATCTTTGTACTAGCATACAGTTCAGTCACGAGAACAGCACCATCTAAGCTGTAAGATCTTACCAGACCCCATACCCCAACAAGGTCTCTATGATCACCTATATCAAGACATCTGACTGTCTAGTGGACTTGAATCTGACTCATCCATTTTCTCAACTGAGACATCTTAAGTAGACCTGGTCTGTTTCAAAGTGATGAATGACTTGCCCTCTCTCTCCATAGTCATTTCCATGTATTTCAATTTTAAGTGCTGTTTTTCACACTTCAGATCATCATAGTCTGTTAAATCTCATACGTCTCTGTGGACTGGTTCTTTCCTGATTTGGGTTTAATTGGTAAACGTGTTACTGGATGGAATGTGGCTTGATGGAATGATGTGTCAGCCAAATTCCTTTCGGTCAGGTACAGACTGCCACAGGGCATGGTGTGAACCAGCTGCTCATGCCCATGAGAGTACCATGTGAGCATGGTGTCGATTCCTGCATGTAGTTTGGTTAAGTCTATGTGAAAACCACAGACTTCTGTCCAACACAAATAAGAATAAGATGACAACTGGCCATAACTCACTTGTATGTACAGACTTACTTCCTTAGACTAACCGGTATCTGAATGGCTTCTGTATCACTTTTACTAGAGTAAAAAATATCTTCAGGTTTTGACAAAAATTTATCATTTGACTCACATTATAAAATGATTCTGTGTCTGTTTCATTCATCTGTGGAATATGGCTAAAAAGCAGCTGAGCATAATCTGGAATACAGACCAGCAGACTAGCAAAGTGGAGAAAATGTGATCTGATGAGGTCCATCGCCTCTAGATTAGACGATTATAAAGCTCTGTAGCTGTCTTAGCTCTAAGTAATGCCTCCAAATGACAAAGAATGCAGCGATCTTACTACAAGTGAAATACTTGTCATGTACTATACTTTCCAGCCAGCACTGATATACAAGTTGAACATAAAAGGCATCTTCTCGGTCTTGAAAGGGCCGGTTCTTCATGATCTTCCATATGCTCCTCTTTCAATGTTGCTTTGGATAGGCTGCAGAATCCACTCATCTAGAACCAGTGTGTTCATTACTGCTGGACCTATTCATCTCCAGAGTACTCAAGCACACTCGCTGCTGTGGAGAGATGTGGTCCATAGAGGGCCACAAGTTACACTACTTATGGCGTCATCTCAGCCTCTCGGTTTCTTTAGTGAAGCTGGTGATTCAAGCTGAACCCAATAAACTGAAGGGTAACCGAACAGCATGCAGACACTGTTGTCCTCCATGAGAGCAAGTCCTTGACCTTTGCTCTACATCTAGAATAAAAACACACCTAATTTATTCTAGCTTATAAATGAAGTTGCTGGTTGGAAACAGGAATCCATCCATAAATTTACTAGTGACCTTAGCTATCGGTGCCTACAGCTGAATCTGCACACTGCTCTCTATTTGCTGAAAGGTCTCCCTCACAGTCACATGAACGCTCTGCCTCACATTTTCAAATCACACCACCATAATCCATTCGATTTACCCCAAATTGTTCAACAAAATATTTAGCTGTTCTTCCGGCTTTCCTGACTGCCTCCTGCTTGAGGCCATCTGGCCCTCAGCACACAGATGACCAACAAGAGCCAGACATCCGACTTGTGACAGTGTTTAGAAAAAGGATCTAGCATGTTCTAGCCTACAGATCCTGTCACCTACCCCAACCCATTCTTACTGCCCTGCCCCCCAAAGCTGGATAACCTGCCCAGGATCTCAGGTGCCAGTGGTGCTTTCACTCATGACCACAACATTCTGCTCACAACCGCGATTATTGAGCTCACTGATACTGTTTTTTCCTGGGCCAGTTCCTCCTGGGTGTACTTTTCAGTGGTCCTAATATAATGTTAAGTGTTTGTAAATGTTGTAAAATTTCACTAACTGATTTCACTAATTGAACTTTGTTGTATTAGCGATAGGGTGATTCAGTGTTTAGTACAGTTGCCTTACACCTCTAGAGTTGGAGTTTCGAACCCTGTCTCTGTGTGTGTGAAGCTTGCATGCTCTCCCGGTGCTTCACGGGTTTCTTCTGGGTACTCCAGTCCCTGTGTAGTGTGCGTTTTCATCCAGATATGCTGGTTTCCTTCCACAGTCTAAAGACAAGCAGTTATGCTAAATGGCCTATCGAATAATATTGTGTGTTGGTGCCAGGACAAGTGGTTAGAAAATGAATACACTGAGCACATTGAACTAAACCTTTAAGTACATATTTTTGAATGTTATTGCTAAAAGCTATTCCTTAACAGAACTGGCACTACCATATTTATTTATTATTATTAACCATTATGCCAGTAAATACCGATGCAATGTATGGTCTCCATCAGCTGACATATGCAGATGACATGAAGCATGACTAAATCAAGGAGTAAGACATTCTAAATGTCTGCCCAATGAATGTAAACATACTGTATAAGAATTAATGCTGATCTAGACTCTAGAAGACATACCTGTCCAGCGAAGATTCCACATACCCCGATGATCACAAGGATGTTGAAGACCGCAGAACCCACGATGGTACCCACTCCCAGGTCACCTTTCGTGATGAACACGCCTGCCAGAAGAAAAGATCTGTGGTAACGTGACACTGTTTTATTAGGACACCAACTTTCTGTTTTCGCTTCTAGTATACACACGCAAGTGGCGATCCTGCTAGTCGCGGTGGTGATTACACTAACCGTGATTACTATTTGCATTAGCATCTCAGCGGAAAAGGAGCCCGTGGCCCTTGAATAGACAGTATGGGCTCTCATAAGCCCCATGCTGTTTTAATTATTATCATTCGTCTACCTCAAAAGCTTAATGTTTAGCTACATAATGAGGTGATCAAGTGATGAATATGCTGACATCTACTGGGCTGTTTTGGAAATGCGTGACAGTAATAAAAGAAATACCATATAATGATACAAATAACCTATTTAGTGGTCTAATTTAAAGTGTTATTTCTTACTGAGGATGAAAAAAAGACAGTTATTGCAGTGCCTCTTCTGGAGATCAAAGAATTTTGCTAAATTCTGTATCGAGTGAAGAGTCAGTGTTCAGCATTGACCAATCAGAGTATTAAGAGAGAGACTGAAGGACCTGCTGACAAATCAGAGAGGAGAATGGCGGTGCGCGCCATCGTACTGACCTATCAGAGAGGTGAAGAGCTCCGGGGCAGAGCTGCCAGCTGCCATGAATGTGGCACCTGCCACATCCTCACTGAGGTGCAGGTTCTGGAGGAGAACAGATTAGCACACAGTGACAGTGCCTAGTCACAGCACAGGGAACAGGACTTAGGCTAATAAGAACAGAATCACACGGGTAAAAATATCTGAAGGCATGTAACAGGGCCTATTAAGAAAGGAGACTCATACAGCCTTGGTGTTACTCCATCAGGGTGATGGGAAGGAGGTGAAAACACACGAAAAATGCCTAAACACACACTACGTATTTAGTGTGAAGGAGAGCCAGAAATACCTAGGCTAAATTTGCTGTAGCACGGTTTAGTGTACATGTGCTTAACAGACGTAGGGGCGAAGCAGGACTGAAGAAGAACGGAACAGAGGGTTAGGCTAATATTTTTGTTCCACAGTTTTTTCACCGAGCTGCTGACTGCATACTGATCCCAGGGTCTCCTGCAGTGCACTGACGGCATGGCAGTGCGCCAGCCCCAAATTTACACCACACTGACAAGGGTTTCAGTTAACGAGTACGGCTTGGTTTATCATTTAAGTAGGGCAAAGTTAATGAGGCACTGCTTTATAATAGCTTCCTTGTGGATTTTGAGGGGGGAAGCCTTGATCTGGATTTCCAATCCTTCACCAAAAGTCCATTGGGAATATTTAGGCTAATTAGATTTAAAATTAATAAGTGTTTATTTGTAATAAACACACTGAGATATCTAGGCAGCCAATAAAATGAGTGCTTCTGGTGCAGCATAAAAAAATAATTCATAATTGATTCATTTGTTAATTCAACAGGAAGTGAGTCCTAATCACAACAGAGCTGTATTGCGGTGATATTAAAGAATATTTCCTAAGTGCTTACCTCGGAGATTTTTTCCAGAGATGGAACAAAGTAGTCATCGCAGACAATGGCAAGAGCATAGAACATGTAAATGGCCTGAGAATAAACAGGGACACGTATATATTTATATGTAAATACATAAACATGGAAAACATAGTGCCAAATCCAAAATAATAGCACAGAACTTCATACTAAAATGGTAATGGGCTAAAAGCTAGCGGCTCCAGACTGAGTTCCTGAAATCCTGAATGAGCCAAATTACATAAGCAGGTATGGAAGCATTTAAAAAGAAACGTGTAACACCAAGATAAATGCACAATAAGCACAATATATAAATACTGAAAAGAAAACCAACAATATGACATCGCATATAAAATTTTTAACTAAAAACTGAGGCAATGGAACAAAAACATAATCTAACATTAATTAATCTTTATTTATATACTATATGACCATAAGTATGTGGATCCCCTATAAATTAATTGGATTGACTAATTCACCCATTGGTGACACAGGTGTATAATTAAGCACAGTCATGAAATATACAGTAACAAACACAAGCAGTGGAATGCGTCATACTGAGGAGGTTAGCAACTGTCAACATGGCACCATCGGGGGAGACCACCTTTCCAACAAGTCACCATCAAATTTCTGCCACAATCAATTGCAAGTGAAGCGACAATGGTGTAGAAACATCTAAGAGCAACTAGAACTCAGCTGTGATGGAGTCGGCCACAGGAACAAAAAGGGACCTGACTGGCCAACCTCATTAAAGTTCTTATGGCTCAATGGCAGCAAATCCCACCAACAATGTTCCAGCATCTAATAGAAAGTTTTTCCAAAAGAACAGTAGCAAAGTAGTTTGTTAGCTTATTATAGTAACAAAGGGAGGATCAGGTTCCGGTTTATACCCTTGGTTTTGGAATGCGATGTTATACAGGCCGGTGTCCACGTACCTTTGGCCACATATTGTATTTACCTCATGTTTGTAATGTAATGTAAGAGCTTCCGCTGGTGGTCGGCTGCTGTAATGACAATGGGGCGAAGACACTCACACACAGTACATGGAGGAGCACCGCCCCGCGCCGCCGCTGCTCCTTGGTGAAGATGTCTTCTGGGAACTCGTGGATGGCTGGGGAGGACCACAAGTCTTCATCAACACCACACACTGCAGACGAGGCCTCACACCACCTCGTCCCTCCTGGACCTTCACCACTTCACCTTTCTTACTTTCCCAAGCATTGAGTGCTGCTCCTGCTTTGAACCCTTCCTCTCAGGCCTGTTTCCTTCCACTCAGGCCAGTCCTCTTCCTCTCAGGCCTGTCCCTTTCCTCTTAGGCCTGTCCACTTCCTCTCAAGCCTGTCCACTTCCTCTCAGGCCTGTCCACTTCCTCTCAAGCCTGTCCCCTTCCTCTCTGGCCTGTCCCTTTCCTCTTAGGCCTGTTCCCTTCCTCTCAGGATGGTCTCCTTCCTCTCAAGCCTGTCCCCTTCCTCTCAGGACTGTCCTATCCATCAGCCATTGTGTGTCAAATTTAAATGCATATTACAAAAAATCTGCTGACGTGCCATCGTTAAACTCATTTGGTTTTAAAAAAAAATTCCTCCTTAACATATGAGCTTTACGAAACCACTTTTGAATCTGTCGAATGTCTCTCACTCACACTGCCTGCACATTTCTGTGGCACCCGAGCAGAGACCCAGCAACCCGAGCTAAAGTGAGCCCATCTTGGGGCAGGTTTAGGAACGAGGAGTGATGGGACCCCAGGAAGGTGTGGATACATGGACCTGATTAAAGGATGTCATCATGCCACGGCTTGATGGCATTTCTGACGTCGGGTGACACCCATCAGCATCACAAGAGCTCTGACACCACGCCAACAAGCATGCGGCGGTACTGCACGAAACCTAGACTGACCACAGAGACTGACAGGCTCCACTGAATCCCTTGATGTGTGCAGAAGACATCACGTTTGGTGGTCAAAAGAACTGCAAGTCAAACGCATACGGCTGTCCCATACCATTCCCTGTAACTCGGTTGCGGCAAATAGTGGACCACCAGATTTCTGTTATAAGACGTTTATCTCGGCATGAATGTGAATTATTCACCAGCCACTCATAGTACTTTGCTGTTTCTGTGCTTAAGTCATTTATCTAAACGTAGCAGGGCCTCACGTTTATGTTTGTCCAGAAGAGGATTATTTTCAGCTGGTTTATTTCATGGCTCTGTACAAGACAGACAAAAGAAATAAAACAGATAATGACTACAGCTCCCGGTGCTGCCTTGGGTCATTTACGAGTCTTTAAATAGATCCGACTATGATGTAATTCACACAATGGATTACAAGAGTCAGCGGAGACAAAGATTAAAGAAAAAAAAAACAGAGTCAACCTGAAAATAGAATTAAGCTGGAACAAGTGAAATCACCTGATAATGCTCCCTGTTCCTCAAGGTGCATGTTAAAACTAGCAGAGTCAGGCAGTACGATCCTGTGTGACCCCTACTCATCCACTCCATGATTACAGCTTAAATGGCATTTAAGACTTTGGCACATATTACAGTGTGAGAGGATCCACAAGTATCCAACCAGCCAGCAAATAGCTGTGTCCCTATTTCAATGGGCAAAGTGAGAGCACTGGAGTCAGGTTTGGAGTAAGACTATACTCACTAAGTGAGCCCATACAGATTTTAGAGTTTGGTCATTTAGTATATTAGTGGCATTAAGAAGATTGACTGGACACAACTGTAAAACAGATGGTTGTTTCCCCCCAGACCACCTAGATTAGTTTGTTGGTAATTGCCTACAGACACAGAACTTTCAAGACTGTTTTGGAAGAAGTCACAGCTTCATTGTATGCTATTAGTTTTGTTTTGTTAAAAGAATAAATGCAAGAAATGAAAACCTATTATTTTTTTATTTCATAATCTTTTGTTCAGGCAGACTATATTTTTTTGTGTGGTGCTGAAGACACAACAGTTCATATGTGTTGGTTGGAGGGATTAATGTCATCAGATCTTTTCCCTCTCATTTACAAGCCAAACAAGAGCATAGCTAGTAACATTTTAGTGTGCCAGACTATAGTTTGTTGCTCAAGCTTGCTGAATAACTGGACAAAAAGTCTTTGTCAGGGAAGTACTCTTTTAACAATTGATCTGTCTAATATTATTATTAATATTAATTATTATTATTAATATTAATCAGTGGACTGAATCCAACTAAGGAACACCAGAGTGAACCAACCATTTTCATGCTGCTTCTGTCCATTATGGGGCAACCTCTTAAAAACTGATCCAACAGAATGCTTTTGGAAGCACCCCCAAACCCTTAGAAACGGCACCCAGCCTGTCAGACCATTTTCACTCCTAAAAATTGGGCTCGACTAAAGGTTCTGACAAGCTGCCTTAGCTTGACACAGCAGTTGCCATGGAGACCCTCTCTTGGGGAGAGCCATTGGACCCAAGGTCTTTGACAGGCATCAGCAGGAACCCAATTGCAGTTTCCCTAGCGCTGGGGAGGGAGGAGGAGAATGTACACATGTGATAACAATGTAAAAACCTTCGGGATATAAAATATGAAATGCGAGGGAAAAAATGGGGGAATTATTAAAAGGGAAGCATGGTTCTCAAAATAGATTTTTCTTTTCTTTGACGTAAGCCAAGTCTGGAGCTGGTGTTAAACTGGCTTTCACTTTAAATACGGCCTCTCTTTTCTACCTTTGTGAGAGGCCTTACTGATTCACTGGGGGCCATGGAGGGGGCCAGTGGCTCAGATGGTCAGCCAGGAGGTGAAATAGTGCAGGGGACAGAGACCACTGGCCCCTAACTGGGGCGGGGTAAGGGAAATGATTTGGGTGCCTGAAAGTCATTCAGAAACTCAATACTGTTACAAGTCATCACAGAGCGGTGCTTACATAAAACTGCTTGGACGAGCTATTACAAGTTGATTCTCCATGGTGAACTGGGAGTATTGAGCCCTGTTTTTCCATGCGTCTGTCCACTGAGTAGATGATGATTCCCTCATGCCACAGCTGGGGTGGGCTCCTGCGAGCTATTTAAAACCTGTCAGTCTGTCTGCTCTAAAATGACAACAAAAGCTGGGATCAGCCTTGCCATTTTGCAGTAAATGGCACAAGGCAGGGTTAAGATTAGCCTTTTGATATCTTAAAGGTTACCTGGCTGCATCTAAGTGTTTGGTGCATGGCCTCTGGCTGGAAAAAAATAGTGAAAATCACAGCCTAATCTGCATGTCTTTTTCAAGCATGCACATTCCACGTTTTAGCATTTAGAATATTGAGTCAAGTCAATGTAGGATCACAAGGGGAGAGCTAATATTACAAAATGCAGCCAGAACACAAAGTTAATTCCATCTGTAATCAATATCAAAGAGGATAAAAAAATTTAAAAAAAGTGAACAACCGTTTATCAGATAAGGAAACAAGAATGCCATGAGAGCTGTGGCACAGAAAGGTCTACAAAAACAACTGAGAGCCTGTGAATAAAAAGGATACGAAGTAGAAGGATCTTCGATGTACAGTGAGAAATGAGCCCTCTTTGGAATACTCTTAATGATTCTATGGTGGGGTTCTGACACAAAGCAGGCAACAGAGTAACTAATGAGCTTCAAACGAACACACGGTATGATTCAGTCACACACAAGCCTTAGTAAATCCTCCAACCTCGGTGGGCTGTGATCTCTGATCAAAGCTCAGCTCAGGGGAGCAAAAGAGAGCTCCTGACGTCACGAGAAGAGCTCATCAGCTCTGGGCTGACCTGAGACCCATGCCCAGGAGGACTGGTGGAACCCGTCTAGAATCGGTGCCGCTGAACAGCTGCACTGTGCAGCAAACAAATCTCCCTTTCTACCTCCCTGAAGTGTAGCATCCTGACAGCACGTTACAAACTAAGCGTTCTAGTCTGACGGTGACCCTCCTCTATACTATGGTGGCGACCAACAGTAATACAGTAATGCATGGGATACAGTAAAAGACTTGGCAGGGAATTACAAAGCACTCATATTAGACTAAAAAAACATTTTATCCAGGTCCAAACATCACTGCAATCATTGTGGAACAAATTTAGAAAGATCTCCAGTTACTCACAAATTTATAGGGCGATGTATTTGTGCTTTAAAAATATCTCAAAGATAGACTCAATGTCCATTTTCTGCTCATGTCAGGTCTGTTAACACCAGCTTCTTCAAATAACAACTGTTTTTTTCCCTCCAGCATAGTTCCATCAGCACCAGGAAATTAATACCTAGGCGAGGCTCCCTGGAGACAGCATTCTCAGACTCCTCAGACCCCACTGATTAAGATGCTGATGGGGTGACAAAGTCATAAATTGATGGGGCAGCAAGGCACAGGAAGAGGCATGAAAAACGCCAGTGGAAGGGGAACATGTCAGTGGATGGTGGGCGGAGGGGCAACTGGGGCATGTGACGCGCTGTGCATTTCCTCTGAGAAGCTGCAGGTTCAAATGCTGGACTGGATTTTCATCCATAACCTCATTTAGTCCATTATAGTTGCAACTGTATAAACTAAAGAACCAGTTAGGCACTACAAAACTGATGGCACTTCAACCAGAAAGTTAGTTAATTACCTGAAAAAGGTTCCCCACTAGAACTTAAGCCAAAAACGCACAGATGCAAAGACCACAAGAATGCAACATGAATTTGAAGTAGTAGTAGGTCAAAATATGCTGAACTGTTCCGAAAAAGCTCATCACATCTGACAGCTAAATTTCTGACAGCCATTGCCAAATGAATGTAAGCAACATGGGGAGACTGTACTCTCCCATTCCATCAAAACAGTTTGATTTAAGCAGCATAGGATGTTGCTCCGCGCTTCCATTTTAACGGTACTGAATACATAGCTTATGTCACAATGAATTATGACTCTTTGCCTGAAATGGACGGAATTATTATCATTTATTATTTGCCCTATTGCCGGTGACATAATTATCTCCACTCTGCGTTTGGTAAGAATCTTTGACAGCTGCGTTCATGATTTGAGCTGGCATTTTACTTTTAACTGGAAAAGTAAACTCTCCCCGAGACAACTGGGTTTTTTCTAAAGACAAGTATTCTTGGACTGCTTAGCAAAACCTTCTTTCCTCACTGTCATCCTTAAAATAACTGCCTTACAATCAAATTAACTCATCCTGCCAAATCAAAGAAATGACATTAAAAAATGCCCCTCATCCCAGCATTGCTACTGTCCTTCTAAAAGTGTGGACGGCAACCTATAACAGGCCTGCAGTCTCTTGTTCCTTCAGCATATTTTATTCTCCGGTATCTCAGCCCTAAAAGCTCGAAATACAGACTTCCCTTGGTTTTAAAAATTTAGCATTGGTTGCCAAGCAACACAGGCCTCGGGTGGACTTGGCTGCGGGTGTAGAAGGCTGCCTATGTCCTTTTAAGGAACGAAGGGGAAGAATAATGGAGAATAAGAGGTTGACTGGGAATGAGAAGAAGAGACAGGAAAAGATTCCATTGTTTGGATGATCTTGCATGGATATTAAATATAACAACAGCTGACAATGGTGCAACAGTGACTCATTTGTGTGAGCCAGGAAATGAACCTTGTGCTTTCATTCCGAAAATGAAATGAGTTCCAAAATGAATGCTTTCATTTTCTAAGACACCTCCTGTGGTTGCAATGATTTTATTATCATGAATTTCAGAAAGACAAAAAAGCAACACTTTGTTGGACCAGAGTCTAATTCAGCCTCAACAAAATTCGTCCAAAGGCTGCTTGGCCACCTGTAAGTCAATGTGGGTTAAGCAGCAGCAGCCATAGTGTCTGAGCAGATTACTTACTTCACACACTATGGGTCGGAAGGTTTTGTGGAAGGCTACTGCTGAGGAGAAAAAGCCGATTTCTTGGTGGATTTGGCTTCCTTCAGGCTCCTACCGGGTCTGCGGGAATCCCTTCTGAAGCAGCTAACTGACTTAATCCCTCACGGCTGCAGGCACAGCTAGGCCAGAGATGCCAAATGTGTCCCACTGCTGAAGAGTCCCCAATCCTAACTGCCGAAGGCTCTCATCATTCACAGGGACAGGGCAGCTTCACAGAATGGGAAAGTCAGACACTTTCTCAATTCTAACAACTGCCTGCACATCGTTTCTACAAACACACAAAAACGCACACACCCCATTCACTTACTCTTCTTCATTCTCAGTCTCACAACTTGCCTGCCTTTGTGTGGTTGCGGACATAAATCCGACGCTAGCTTTGTCTGACACGTAAACATGCCCGTGAGCCCGGACGAAGCCAGGACAATTCAGTCTCTTCTGACACTGAGATGGGTTCTGACCTCAGCTATCTGCCATTACACCAAACCTGTCACACTGGACACTTCTCAGCCCCTGAAATCTGCCATTTTCATCACATATCCATGTTTTATTCCATGCACTTAAGCTTTTCCATATACATGTCAAACTAATATTACTATGAATCTCTTACTCACACGAAAAAGTAATTCAGGAAGGTTCCTCAGTTAGAGTCTATGTTATGAAATCCATTACTTGACTTTCAATTACAAATTTTCATGCCTTACAATCAAAGCACATTACATTTTTTGTTGAAAATTTTTTTTTTTTGGTTGGTATGCTAGACATCTGAAATGATCTATAAAAACAAGATTACTTTTAAAGCCTAGTAATAATCAGAAGGTTTAACCCTAGATGAAACCAACTTAAATACAATATTTACTAAAAATCTAAAGAAAAATATATTCATACTTTATTCAACCCTGCAGGGAAACTGGGTAGTTCTCACATATCTTGCTCTCCATGAACAGGAGAGCAGGTTTTGGGGTCAAATCACAGGCTTAGCTAGCATCCTCTGCCTCTGAATAAATGGGGTTACAGGCTTTGCTCAAAGGGCTCAAAGGTGGTGACACTGTGCCATCTGTGAGATTCAAACTGGTGACCTTCCAGACATGGATACAAACTCCTAACCAACAGAGCCACACCATTTAAAGGCTATCTTTAAGAGCTATGTACATTTAACCTTGCTATCAAAGTCCTGTTGATATTAGAAATGACATACCAAGAAAAAAATGTGAATGGGTGGTGAGGAGTGGGGCAATGTGTAAACAGTCTACAGCCTTTTTATAAAGTAAATGTATTTTCTAGATTTACATCATAAAAATAGGTAGCAGCCATCCAACCAAAAATTAGTTTCCCGTCTAATCAACAGGCCTTTGCTCTATCTGAGACTTGAATCACCGCCCTCAAATCACCAATATCCATGAATCAGTTACTTATTGTGAACCATATTGTTGCATTCTAACCTAGGAGGTACAGCCTCAGTGGAACTGCTGAACTTCCTGTACGTCTACTGCCCATAAAGCATGAAGCTCACGCAAACAAAGCAAGTCCTATTGCAGCACTAAAAATTAATGCACAAATTAATAAATAGTAAAGTACAAGACATAACACAGCAGAAACCAAAAAAATTTTTTCAATGTGCCTCTTCCTCCCTTGGCGAATCTGAGACTTCCAAATTGCTGCTCTCATTTTGTCGATATTATGGGGTCTTTTGGTCTGATGGGGTGTTGATGCTCACACAAACGCAGGTGCAGAGGGACATTAAAATACATCTGAATCTCTCCCTCACAGAAACCATACATCTTTGGTACGGTGAAAGCCTAGATTTAGACACACACATTTTGTTTTACATTACACGCAAGGCTCTCAACATCTAGCTTCAGTCTCCAGAATCCTTCCCACTCATCCTCGTCTTGTCGCTGTTTGCCGGCATCTCATTGGTTCCATTAAAAAGTTGTCCTGCAGAACCCACTTCACCATATTGTCTGTAGACAGACTGACGTGTATGCCTGAGCAGCCTGGAGCTACTTTACACTCTGGGCCTACGTCGTACACCCAGTTCTCTACACTTAGCATTACTGATTTTTTTTGAAGCAAAAGGTCATTTTACTGTACATTATAGACTGAGTGCATATTCCTATAGTGTGAGGCTTGGTAGGGACAGCTTAATCTGCTGAACTTGCACTGGGTAGAGGATAAATTCTGGGTCTATTTAGGCTTTCTCCTAAATCACTTTCCTACTTTCACCCCAGGTAATTATGCTTTCATTGAACTGGCAGCCATTGTGTGATGTGAAGAATCCAAGTTCTCAGTCTGAGAACCTAGTGGTAGGTTGTTGAAGCACACATTAATCGCAGTTCAGCGCTTCTGAGGGAAATGGATGGCAGAGCTGGATTACATCTACATTTTATCCCATCAACAGCCACGTAGATGATCACTGGGGTAAAAACGAAGGAGATAAACAACATGGCTGCTGTGGGTGATAGAGAAGGCTTGCAAGGAAGGAGGGAAAGAATGTTAAATCTGAAGGAACTCATTAAATAGACATGTTTTGCGTAAGTCCACCAATGAGAGCACATCATGTTATTTTTTGGTTACTTACATGAGCATCTAGTTTGCAAACAAGAACTGTACAGGTATGTCAGTATTTAATTAGTTGAGCGATATCTTACTGTATGTCTTCTGGCCTTTGCCTCATTATACAGTAGTTGTAAGACATGCATAGATTTTGAGGGTACATAGCAGCCTGAAACAGATTAAAGATCTACCTAAATGCGAAGCAGACTTGGTGTTTTATTCTTGAGTGAATATAAAACTGTATGCTTTGGTATTGGAGCCTGCATAAAGATGTCTGGCACAGGTACAGCCCTGTTACCACCCAGAATGGGTTTGTAATTGATGAAAACGGATGAATGGACTGACAGACCAAATGGTGCGCAACTCAAGTCAGCGTTGTGTTAAAGGAACTTGGAAAGAGTGCAAGCGCTTTGGATGATGGAGCTCCAGGGGCAGGAGGTGGACATCGCGGTTTGATGTTCAGACTCGTAGGAATTGTTGGAGGCTACCTGCTCTTGGGAGGTCAGACGTCTGGTTCTCCTCTCTCTCCTGCATCAGCCTGCGTGTGGACCAGAGCGGAATGTTTTCCTCATTAGGAAGAGATGCAGGAGACTTTGTGTCTGCAGGAAAAGAAAAATGCATCACCATTTCAGGGCATGATATACAAAAGCATTTACCATCATTACACATGGCAAACTTCAGTCAGAATTGTGTTACTATCACTGTCAAGGCTACAGTTTCTGTCCATTTCATTATTTGATCTTCATGCTATACATCTCAGCTACTTCCCCAGTTAAGCAACTCAGATAATGTTTTAGTAAGAGACTCAGGGAGAAGTAGCCTATCCATTTCCTGAAAGATCTACCTGGCTTTCCTTGAGATCTTTAGCCTTGCTTTTAAGACCACTGACTTTACTTTCTCACCCTCTTCTTTTAAACCTTTTTAAATTCATGATTGTTCTATCACCTCCTGAGCAGCAACAACGCCCGCTTCAGCTTCTAATCCAGAAGAAGCAGTCAGCCGGCTGAGGTCTGCATGTGTTGCATTCTCTCGATGTTGGTGGGATGACTTCACACTCTGCATGGCAGAAAAGTCACTCAATGCTCCTCAGAACCCTTCCATGCCACCATTCCTGGACAAGTATTCCTTGACCATTAGTAGGCACAACTACCTATGTCATCAAAACCTCTACATTTAAAAAATACCACAGTTAAACTGTAGTGTTCAAGTCAACTCCTGCGGTTTAACACTTGAGGCTTTAGTTTAGCTGTTCACACTGTCTAGTCTTGCTGTCTCCATCCCATCTTAAGTAGTTCACTGTTATATCTGGTTCAAAATTCCAGTGAAGGCTTATTTTGAAACACAAGTCCTTATTAAGAATCCCTCCAGCAGGGTCCTCTAAGGCTCGTTTCCTAATGGTCCACTTTATCCATCGGCTTGGGGAACTGGACCTTCAGCAAAGACGTCACAAATTAGCGGAGGTGACGCACATGCAGTGTGCAGGCACAGCTGTCAGTATAGACTCACTCAGTCTCCTGCTCCCAACAGCTGGATCACTCTCCCCCAGTTCCCCAATTCCCTCATTAAGACATTTTTATATACTTTTTTTGAAACAATCTATAAACCTCGTATTCTGGAGTAGCACTTGAATGGAATCTTCTGGAATCACTTCCAGGTTTCCCAGCACGGGCAAATACTTTTTAAGGTTCTCTTAATTTGATGCTCTCTTGAACAGCATGTAAATCCTGATCGATTCGCTTTCTGCTAAATTATCCTTTAAAAATGGCCACTGAGTGAATGATTGATGGATCTTCTGTGTTCTATGTCAGCTTAATTCAGTTTGAATGACTAACTTATTTTATTACATTGCCCAACAATGCAGTTTCCACATCCTTGCTAAATAGTGCCCATCAGATGACAGAATCACTGCCACTAGTGTGTCAGCACACTCACACAGGACCTATAATTAGTATTACTGGGCTTCTATTTTCTCACAGGCCTCTTATCTTTCAAGAAGCCCAGTATATTTTTCCTACTTCCCATTTTTCCCCTTTCCTGACATAACCATATAAGGATAAAGCCACTGTGGTACCAACTCGGATGTCTACGGAAAAACAGTGTTAAAAAGCACCGTAGATAAAGACAAAGGCATCCTCCGACACTGTAAAAGATAACGGTGGACAAAATAAGGTGTTTTTCTTAGGTCCATAAAATGATGAAATAACGCCAAAGGCATATACCACCAAAAGATTTCTGTTCTTTGGGAAAAAAATTCTATCATGCTTATATTTGTACCTAATGATTGTGCCATTGCATCTGCAGTCTTAAGTAATTTTTAATAAATACAACATATGATGATTAAAATTGAAGTGTGTTAAATAATACAACGATCATGGAGACGGCACCAAATATGGCTCCTAAAGAAACAGCTGAAACTGTATCTCAACAAACTGTGATTAACTGCAAACATATCAATCAATAAAAAAAAAAAACCCAAAAAGTCAAAGATGGCCAAGCACATTCTACACATCTTGAATGGTTCCCATGGAAACCTGGCCCAAGCTAATCATGGGAAAGGGGAATTTTTGGCTCAGCTGAATGGGGATAGGTTAGTGGGGATAAACCAGCCCCTCATTTGCATCATAAACTAATCAGTTCCAAAAATAGCTTCAACGGGCTGACAGCTGGGTCATTAGCATGTCTGTGTGGTGAACCTTTTTTTTAAAAAAAAAATAAGTGGTTTATTAATGGGGTATTAGAAGAGCTGGAAAATGTGGAAGGTGAGCTGTTGGCATAAATGTCTCACCGTAGCCAGGTGTTCTGCTCTTGTCCATGTTATGAAGATGGAGATATTTTTATGTGAAAAAACTATTAATACTACCAATGTTATGTGAACATGGCTGGCAGGAATCTGGGAGGATAGACATGGGCATTAAGGTTCAATAGCATTCAGAAGCAGTACTCTGACACCATTCAGGGTGGTTACAGCAACTGCAATGGCCTACGAACCTGAGGAAATATGCACCCCTAGACAGGGACTGCTGTACGAGAGGAAAATTTTCACTGAAATACTGAGGAGGATTTGCTGAGTTAGCAGCAGAGAATAGTTTACCTCCATTACAGCACAGAGAGAAGTCACTCATTCTGTACCATTTCTGTCTTTGAAGATATTTGGTACAAAAATGTCTAAGAACTCATGTAGTCTCAGTTTATTTATAATGACATGGACTCCAAGTCTAAGATTGTAGACTGTATCATATCCTGGTACCAGCCAGAGCAAACAGCCAGCCAGTTTATTATATTATAATCCTGAATCTCCCTTCAGGGATTAATAAAGTATTTTATAACATCTTCTCTCAGACATAGACGTGCATCACAATTCACGGGTGAATGTCGAACCTACACCTCTTCCTAATATGACCAACACACTCAGCCTCTGAGTCGCACACCTACACGCAATGCACAGACTTGAAAAGAACTAGCATCACACATTAACAGACATGCATGGAACCTCCTGGCTCTCCATGCTGGAGGGCCAAGAGTCGAGGTAGACACCTCCCCGTACAACGTAGACCCTTTAATCTGACAGCAGATGGGTGGGGTCCGGGCCTCTTCAAAAGGCTCCGGAGCTGAGTTCTACAGCATCATCCAGCTCATTCAAGTTCCAGTTACTCTGCTGTGACTAGCATATGACTTTCTGCTTGCATGGGCCCTAATTTCTTGCTACATGGGCACTAAATCAACAAAGTGAAAAAAAAAACAGAAGCTGTCAAGGATTTCAGAGTCATCAGTCAATCATCACGAGTAAAGCCCTAACCCCAACCTCATTTTCACAGCCTTATTAATCTGTATATTAATTATTATATTATTATATTAATCTGTATATATAAGGATTTCAGAGTGATCAGTCAGTCATCATGAGTAAAGCCCTAACCCCAACCTCATTTTCACAGCCTTATTGATCTGTATATTAATTATTATATTATTATCTTAATCTGTATATATAAGGATTTCAGAGTGATCAGTCAGTCATCATGAGTAAAGCCCTAACCCCAACCTCATTTTCA
>JAACJT020000002.1:1622878-1634622 GCA_009936485.2 Gymnarchus niloticus | reverse complement strand
CAACCTTATTAATCTGTATATTCTATAAACATAAACACATACACAAAATATATTTCATTATGTTGACATCAATGAGGCCTTTATCGTATTTCATAGGTGTAATTGTATTCAGAAGCAGCGCATTTCTAAATTGCATCATCGACTAGTGCGATATTAAAACAGCATTTCACCATTGATTAAATTCCTTATTGAGCGTGAATAGCTTCCGATTTCAGGCAAAAAGCAAAGCATGGGCTCAAAGCCATTTCACTAAATAGCAGAATCTGAAAAGAAAAACAGCAAAATGCACTAAATTCACTGCAATAATGCAGAGAGCAATGAAAGAAGTCCAAACAAGTGGTCTGTAATGATAACATAAAATATTAAAATAAATACTCGTAAAAAAACACAAGTTTTACAACTTGCCTCTTTTGATTTTGTTTTCCACGTTTCCGTCAAGTTATCAAAAAGAAATTAGGAGTCATTAAAAAAAATGAAATGGTATCAAAATCTGCATGATATTCTTGTGTCCCAAAGGGTCCAATTAGTCAGAACTGCAGCAGAACTCAACTCCTAGGTGTCGAGGGGAAGCAAGTAATGAAAGCACAATCTGTGTGTCCCTGATTATACGATGGCCTGGGGATTTATGCAAGAAGTGTGACACTGTGGTCTTATTTCAACTCCAGTGGATTCATTTTATGCTGGAACTGGACAGAGTCAATAAGGAAATTCTCATTAATATTTCCTAGCGATTAATTATCAAACTTCTTCGTAATTTAAAAACAATATCATACGCGATGTTGATCGTGGTCATGGGTCTTATCCAGAACCATAATGAATTTAAATGTAAAAGAAAAGAAGGAAAAAAGGAACCTTTTTATGAAGCACCCAAATCAAATGTAGACATATTAGAGGCCCCCCAAAAAAGTATGATCTTTACCCTCAATTATTATTAGTGATGGGACAATCCCGTGGTAGTAGGAGTATCCAATACTGATTGGTAGTTCGGGGTACTCCCACCCGCTTTGGGTTTTGAAGCCTCATTTAGCAGGAGTATTGATTGGTAGTTTAGGATAGTCCCACCCACTGCGGGTTTTGAAGCCTCATGTGTCCCATCACTAATTATTATTCATCGCTATCCCCATTGGTGTGCAGTGACATTATTAAGAGATACATTATACAGCTTAACAAAAGTAACCATAATAGACAGAGATAGTGAATTTCAAGTATCATCTGAATGGCATATGCTTTTTCTTTACACAGTGAGTGTGATTCAACTTTTAAATTTTCTCTTAACAAAATACATTGGCTAAAACAATTATGGCATTACGTCAAAAGTAAATCAAGTTCTGTATATTACTGGTGGCTCAATGGGTAACCTTGCTGCCTCACACCTACAGAATTGGGGGTTTGTGTGTGGGGAGTTTACATGTTCCCCCGATGTCAAAAGATGTGCAGTTACGCTAATTGGTGTCTGTAGGACATGTATGTGACCTGCAACGGACTGGCATCCCACCCAGGGTGTATCACAGCCTTGTGCCCTGTGATGGCCTGGCATCCCATCTAGGGTGTACCCCACCCTTGTGCCCTGTGATGGACTGCCATCCCATAGCAGTTAAATTAACACTTGCATCAATTGCACACCTATGCGATTACAGTGTGTGATTCACTGTGATCATGTGAGCAGTGTATGGTACGTCCTGTCCCAGCTGAGGCTGTATTTAATGAAATATCCTATTAGATTGAGATGCTGGCAGAATGAACCACACAACAGAAACCAGGTTTATGAGAACCTAGCTGAACAATGTTTTCTGTCTTAAGTCAACATTGTAGTCCGGCAATAGTAGAGTGCTAGGTAAAGATGTATGTCAGAAATATTTTCAGCCCTTAATGAATAATACACCAGGTGTCCATTATTTTAATTAATTAACAATCACTTAAGCATTATGCTTAGATCTTAAACAAGGAGTGTATGAATCATGTATGAATCAATTTTTTCCCATATGAATTGTTTCTGGTTAAATTATTTATGTTAGGCCAATATGGTTCTATTATCACTGATTCTGAACTCTTGTGCCCTAATTAATGCAATTTAAAGTGTATGATTCCTTTGCTCAACAACAAAGTCCAATAAAGAGCTTAGCTGGATATGTATATCACAACACCAGTGTAGACCTTGGTGCCTGATGCACAATAAACACAGTTTGCCAGAGTCAGCATTTTAATATTTTATCTTAGTCTTAAAAAAAAACAGCATTTTTAATAAAATTATTATGCTAAAACAAATTAGGGATAAACTGTCAGTTATTTTTAGTAGCCAGAAGCATCAATTTTAGTATTAAAAAATTCACCACAGCTTTAACCGCCAACATTACGGTAAGTTGTGAAAGCACATACACGACAGAACAGCAGCATCTTAATGAAGTGATTGACGACACACAAGAAGTGTAAACCGAGTTAAATTAAACTGTCTTCATAACATTACACTTGACCTGTAATAACCGTATGCATTAGCTGGGCTGGTTTCACTCCTCGACTTTGACAACTTTTCACACTGTGTAACAGAGAGCTCTCCTTCATGGCGGCAGTGGTGGTGAACGGGGCGGACGAAGCCCCTTCGCTCCCTAACGATCGACCTTATTTCATTACGGGCCTGTCACAGTTAAATAATACGGGTGAATAATGATCCTCAGAGTGTCGCCCACACTCAGCGGCGCCAGCACCGACGGGCCAAACAGAGCGCGACACTGTTTCACAACACGCCGAGCAAAGAGGCTGCGAATCGACTGCAGAAAGGAAGTTTTGGGTGAGGGTCGAATGCCAGGTGAATGGGCAGCAGGGATTCGGTTATGGTTTTTGAAAAGCTTTGCAAGGTACAGGGTCGAAAACCGATGGATGAAATCTGAAGTGTGCGCAACACCTCTGATAGTATTTGTTGGTATATGTGGTTGATAAGAGGTACTGAGGAGGTGAGGGCTGTGAACCTAAGGTTCAGGGGACAACTTCGCCAAGGACAGCGACAGATGTTAGGATATGGAAAGAGATTTGGACCGTGAGCCCACGAAACCAGACTTAAATTCCAGCAGGACACCACTGATATCTCCTAAAGAAGACCACTCGGTGTAGGACTAAAGTGTCTCCTGTCTTACTGGCTTTGCGTTTTGTTGAGATACATGCAGTCTGAACCAATCAGCCACAAAGGGTGGAGTATTTTTAAATTAAATCTTACCTGCTCTGATGCTTCAGAAACAGCTAGAAAATACAGTACTGGTAACTGATCTATGCACGTTTCTGACCATCTGCCGAAATGTTAACTGTGTTCCACACTTTATAAAAAAACAATTATATATAATACCAAAATCTTGAATAGTCAGACATGAAATTAACTTTTTGATAAGCACATGCCATACAAAATTATGTCTAGAGGTTTGTTTTTTTTTCTGACAGTCAGACAGTATGAAATTAATTACAAGCACAATGTAATTAAGAGGACATCCACATTACACGCTTACTAAAGGAGCACAACGTGAAAAGATTAAGTGAAAAATAAACGTTTTAGCAAATACCTGAATGTGACAAAGGCACTTAAAAAATCCTGCGAGTAAATAGCAGGAAAGGACATACTGCTGCATTAGATCATTAATATTATTATTGCGGCTGTATCCACTATCCACGATAGCAGCAACAACAATAATAACAATAATAATTATTATCATTATGAATAATG
This sequence comes from Gymnarchus niloticus, assembly GCA_009936485.2. Taxonomy (NCBI): domain Eukaryota; kingdom Metazoa; phylum Chordata; class Actinopteri; order Osteoglossiformes; family Gymnarchidae; genus Gymnarchus; species Gymnarchus niloticus. The sequence goes on along the minus strand of JAACJT020000002.1, from coordinate 1,630,916 downwards.
TTATTACTACTAATAATAAGAAGAATGCACAATTACTATTAGTAGCAGTACGGTAATAGTGGTAGTATTGTCAGAGGGCAGCAGCACATTATCCAACAGATGTAGATTCTCCACATGTATGACTGGGCATTTCTAACGAGGACTGTGGGATTTGGAAACATTTCAACTGTCCGTACACAACGAATTCATGAGAATGACATTTATAACGCAGTACACTGGTCTCGGCGTCGGTCGAATTTTCCCACTTGATTTGAACGTAACAAGACGTACAGGTTTGGAAATAGGAATGTCTGGCATGCCTACACCTCCGGCAGTGTTTATCTTAGTATAAGACAAAGAGATGGACATTGGAAATGCGTCTGGGAAGCAGAGGGGAAAATCAGAAGGAACGCACCTGTTACGTGCAAAATCTGTGCCAGCCAGGTGACAGCTATCAGCCCGACTGCACAGCAGCAGAGCCGACGGAACTGCCGCCGTCTTCTGGTCCTCAACACCGCCTTCATCCTGCAGTCGGTCGCTCGCTCGTTTCAGAACATGTCGGTAACAAAGACGCCACTGTCTATATTTTATTTTTTGATTAAATCTTTTTACAGCCTTCTCGGCAAATCTTTAACGCGCCGCTGATGCATTTATAAGTGTGTTGTTTCACACCAGGCATCGCTCCTTTGGATTCCCTTGTTGCACCTCAAGATTCGGCGCTGCATCCCATGCTCATCCATACCCCTACTGTGGTTTGGACTGGGGATCGAGAAGGGGGTGTCACCTACGGAAGGCGCTCTTGGAGTAGGACCAGCAGACAGAGTGGGCGAGACAGCGAGAAAGAGAGGACGCCCCACTCACACGCTGACTTCTACTGCCATCACAAAGCCAATCTGCAACTATTCCATTTATTCCCCCAACCTCCCCCCTGTCCCCCCACCCCAACTCTCTCCCGTCAGCTAATGTGACAATAGGGAGTGTAACCCTGAGGGAAAGCTGCGTGTGATCCTGATGTACTCAGCCATAAAGAACCAAGTCCATTACTACGGTATCCCATCACTGATTTTAAACAAATGTCTTTGCAGGAACAACATTCTCGCATTATTCTACATCAGAAGGAGATACTCAGCGCATTGTCTGTAAAGAAATCTGGAAAAATACAACAGGAACATCCATCCATCCATCCATCCATCCTCTGTTTATCGCGTGGAGGGGGGTCTAAATTCTATCCTAGACAGCACAGGGTTGGTGTACACCGCGGACATAATCCCAGTAACTGGAAATCATGTGTCCAAAATTAACATAAGCTGTTTTAATATAAACACAGCCAGACATAATCAGTAAGAATTTTAATGTATTTTTAACAAAAGAAACGCCAACTCAAAATCCCATTTAGTTGTATATCCTTTATCTTTGCCTACAAGCTTAATCCGTTTACATACGTTTATAAATGCAATTAGGCTTCGTGACAGACGTAGCAGAAGAGGCTGCGAGGCGGAGTTCAATGTGAGAGAGTGGGGCGGACTTGGTAGCGAGCGGGGTATTCCTTAGTCTGAACGTGAATGAATAGATATTGTACGTCTCTCCTGGATGTTACGGATACACGACTGTGTGTTAGCTATGTGCTGCGCAGGACCTTCATTTTACACATAAATCGTATTTTTCAATCCCTAGAAGATATCGGTCATAAAGCTGAAAGCTAATATAGTATATATGGCCGAATATATGATTGATTAACATCGTTTAAATATAGCACAGGGCAAAACGCACGTAAAATGCGTCACAGCATAGTGGATCACCTTCAAAATGTAGTTAAATTGATAGATCCAAGTTTGATTTCTCCCTGAAATTAGCGTTATAGCGAATTTGGAGAACTGTTTTAATTGAACCCGGTTATATCCCATTTGTTCTAACGTTTAACTGACAATTGATAACGATCCATCAACTCAGTCGTGTTTTAACTAGGTCTACTTGCCTTATAAATTCGCTTGTATGCGTCATGCCAGATCCCACAAGATTTTACTCCTGTCAATAAGTGTCGGCAAAAACCGACTCGAGGCCAGGAGATAAGCGACTTCGCTTCCTCACACTACAGTGCTCTTCGTCCTAGTCAAAGAGTGGTTAGCCACCTCTTCATTATTACTGAGAACAGTATAGTGACCACATTTTGGCTTGCAAAAAAGAGGATAATCGGAGTAGGATGGTGGCATGGGGCAGACGGACACCCGCACACAATGAATAGTGACTGTTAAAATCAAAAGCCGAATCTTGGACATTTTTTTGGCGTTTTAGATATGCGGGAGGGATTCCTTTTTTAGGTCCTAAAAAGAGGACGTATGCTCACCCTAAATAGCAGCAAAGGCCCATGAAAAAAATACTATTTGCAACGAGATATCGGGGTTACTTTCTTGCTGTGGTGAGTTTGCTTGCTTAGTAACTGTATCTACAAAGTGTTGACATTAATAATGTTTTTTTTTTTCTGTTTAGTTTTTTCATTATATTCCATGGCCCAGAGAGACCATGCAGTCCTTTGTATGTCAGTAGAAAGTCATAGAGGAAAGAAAAACAAACAAACAAAAAGAAGTCCGCCACTTACGTCTCTGTTTCCTCTAGTTCAAAATTCCCTAGATTCCTGTGTTGGATTCTGTATTTTTAGTGCTGAAATGTTTACTCAAGTATTTTATTACGTGGCACAACACCATCCACCCATTTGGCAGCTCTGTGACTCAAACAGCACTTTGAGTCGGTTCCTGTGACAGAGGAATATCCTATTCAACCTTTTAAAGTTCATAAGCCTATATATATTTGTCAGACAAACATTGATTCAAGAATGAACGACAGTTTGCGTAAACATGAATTTGGCTCTTTGCGTTGTACACATACGTCGTTTTGCTACAGAATCACCAATGTATTTAAACGAATGATATCTTAGTTTTTATACTATAAACTGACGATAACCGGAAAGAGAAACCGTGGCCGGTATGCTGTGATGAATAAGTTAAGTTGTCATAACATTTTACAGCAGACAGAGTCGGTTTATTACCGATTAGATGTTTAAATGCCAATAAGTGGTCCATTGCAACGTAATTTACTATACTGTGCGCCAAAACAGCACTCCCTGGATATGGGCCTGCAGGTTTAGGGTTACAAGTTGCATTTAAATTGTTAGCTAGACTGCTACCTGCTATATCCACAGAAATGGCGGTCTAATTAATTTTCTTCAATTATGTGTAATCACTACTGGGAATTTGACAAGAAATTTCATTGTATAGAGAACTGCCCTTCTCGTGTGCTTATAATAAAGGGAGCCATTTGTCTTCAGAGATATTTTTATTATGAAACATAATTGACCAACCGAAGGCTGCAGTAACTTCCAGCTCCTACTCCCAAACATTAACTGCATTTGGACATTGGCCGCACGGTGGCGTCGTAGAACACACGTGCTCGGAAGACTAGTTTATAGAGACAGCTGGTTTCACACTGCCAGCCTTCGCAGGAAAAGCTTAGATTTCTCCACAAAGTTGTTCTCAAGCCAACAACTTCGGTATATTACAAGCAACATTTAGTAGACCTAGACATTTATGTTGCACAAGTCCACAAAATTGGCCCATTGGCCGTGATGTCAGTCTCCTAAACTGGACCCATGCATGATCTCACTCCCATTCATTAAGTCTCCAGTAAACATCACGAGTATTATAACACAGCAAAAACGGTAAAGTCAGACATCTGAGCTAAGGCAATTTCACAGCATTCTGGAGTTGAATTCACTGAATTATTGGAACTTAAGATTTGGAACAAGCTAGTTACCAGTACCGTAAAAAACGGAAAAGTAAAGACTGTCCGGAATAACAGTTGGAATAAAGAGAAGATCCAAATAGGGACACAAGACAATCAGAGCTCTCACCAGTTACTGCATGCAGCAGCAAACAAAAACTGAATAACAAAAGCAGACATCCTAAGACAACTAGTGAAATATTTTGCAGGTGGTTAACCCTGTTTATTTTTTAATACAAAAGAATATTTATTCAAACCCTTTTATTCATTTTGGGCAACAAAGCGGCTCTGTTTAAAACAAATGCAGACAATGAATTAAAACAGCTGGCTGCTAAGGACCTCAAACTTGGCAGGTAGAAGCTGGATATAAAAAAATCACTGAATAGCTTAGCTGAGTAACTCAAAATAGATTTATAATTTCATCTGAATATACACTGCTGGTACCAGGTAATCACAGTAAATCTAAAAATGAATTTAAGAAATTAGGCTCAAAATGACAAGTGGAAAGACAGTGTATGCCATGTAAAAGGCATTAAATATTTTATAATTTACTTTGCATCCCTCTGAAAGCCTCTCTTCAATCAAGTGTGCATTGTTCTCCATTTGATTACCTTCTGATGAAGGCTAAGGAAATACAGACCAGTGCTTGGAGCCATATGGCCATAGAAATGGACCAGGCAGGCCACCAATTTCACCGTGATTGTCTTCAGGCTATGGGTCCTGTCTCAGTGTCCCTTTGCTTTCTCCAGATTCCTGCAGGTTATGCCCTCTGTCCATCACATTTTCGAGGTTGCTATAAGTAACCGTTTCCTGGGAGATGGAGCTCAGTAGTTAAGGAGACACTACGCAGAGGGGTGGCCCTGGTTCACAAGATTTATGGTGCATGAGGGCTTAGAGGTGACAGATAAAGGTGTTTCTGCCACAGTCACAAAAAATGAGGTGCTATTATCTCCATCTTCTTGGAATCTCTTAGGCTTTTCATATCTTAAATCCAGGCCAGGCATACAAGGTTACTTAATAATGAACTGCTAAAAATTGCACCTTTCAGGCGTTAAGATAAACATTTTGGCTCATTCAGCTTAGGAGTCCTTTAAAAGTAAGAGTCACAGTTTCCTGAGGCTGAAATTTGTCTTTCACATTCCACAGACAGATGTTGACCACACTCATCACAATAAAAGCCTTTCATTTTCAGGCATTTACCCGTCTGGTTCGGCTTACATCAAACACCTTGGTTGCATTCAGGAAGTCAGTGATATCAGTGTGGATGGCAAACAAGGATGAGGCTGTGTCTGGGAGGGCTCTGCGTGATGACATGGCCAGGTCTCTCCAGTGGGTTGTGTAAGATTCAAAGAAACGGTTGCACCTCCAAGCACATGTACTTTTATGTACATGTATTACCATTTCCCTATGTATTGGTAATAACAGCTTAATATATCTTTCACATCAGATTTGCAATTGTTCTGTCACTGCAACACGCAAAGTCGGTAACCATGTCTGTGCCTGCACACCGGTGTACACGCTCACGCACGTGAACACGTGGAGGTCCTGTGGAGCACACATCAAGCCGTGCTGTTCCTGAGCAGCTGGACCACTGCTGCTGTCCACCAGTCCTCAGAGTATGAGTGGGGGATATGGCTGTAGGCATGGGAAGAACAGGCACCCGTCAGCATCCATTGTATCATTCTCAGCTGCCACACTGGCCTTGGTCCCTGCCTGTTTGAGGACCCAAAACAGCTGAGGGCTGAATGCCCATTAATCTTGCTGAAATGACAACGTGGAGAGCATCAAGTGTCTTTTTCACAGTTGACGACACAGGCAATGGTAGTTTGAGGCGGATGCTGAAAAAGTTGAGGCCCACTGGGCAAGCTGGTCTCCATGAGGGCACAGAGAATACTGCTAACCAGAGCAGGCTGCCTGGCAGATCTACGACCCCGGCCTGCAAATCAGACACTGTTATGTTGCTCAAGTTCTCTAAACGGATAGGGCTAATGGCACATCTGGGGGTTTGGAGGGGGGCAGAGTCTGTGATACAAAGTGGGGATGGGAGGGGTAGTAGAGGGCCATCAGTGCTTGTGGACGTTGCATAGGAGCTCGGTGACCTTGATGAGCCGGGCCACCGTACTCTGAGACTCCTCCTGCAGCCGCTGGTTGCTCTGTCTGAGGGTCAGCACCTCTGCCTGAAGCTGTGCCTTGTCTTCCTTTTCCTGGTGGGGTGCCCATGAGAACAGGTGGAGGAGGTTATTTAAAGATGAAAGGCTGGAAAGGTGGACCCCAGTTGGTGATGGTGAGAGGGTAAGACAGGGATGAGACACATTCTGAATTGCTCTCTCACGCACCAACAAGATGGAGCACAGAAAAACAATACAGAGGGCTACAAACCATTTTAAGAATTTGGATAATGCCAATTCAAAACTAACCAGACCCCCCCACTCCACTTTTGAAATTGCTTCTGTGCCCCTGCACAAATACATACATACACACACATACATACATACACACACACACACACACATACATACATACACACACACACACACATACATACATGTGCACTGACAGGCAAGAGTGGACTCGTGGGACCTCTGAACACTGGTAAGGAACAGGATTCTGATCAGCTGAGTCAGCCACTCGCAAAATGATAAAGTTAATTTGTCAGCTTAGAGTGCAATCAGAGGCGTGAAGTTATCCCCGTTTAACCAAGCTAAGAAAGAACTCCTCATAATCCAAGTCATTTTCATTCATTTCTACAGTCATTACAGAGACCATACTGTCAGTAAAACCGAACAATCTTTAAGACTGATGTCAAACGACTGACACTGGCGACCACTGACTCCAGCTCAGCAATTACGGAAATACTGCCAGTGTCATTCTCTTTATGTAACTTTCTGAAAGGATCTCACCAACTATAAATTATTAGAGTGACTGTCAGATTGTTTCATCAAAATCTGACTTGGACTACAGGAGGTTCTGCACCGTCTCCATGACGACAGTTACGATCTCAAAATCAGACTCGTTCTATGAGCTAACCTTAACCTAACTTATGTCTTCCTCGTTAGTTTTTAACATTAATGACTGGTGCAAGAACGTAGGAGGGGTGCTCTTTAAGCGAACCACAGTCCACTGAGCACGGTACATGACACCGCTCTCATCTCAGGTAAATGTTAACGCTCCAGCACTGGGAGGTAATTGTTTGTTTTGATATCTTGTGAGCTGCCTGCTTGCATGAGCTGCATTCATAGCCAGGTCATCCTTGCAAAAGGATTACATTTCCAGTAGGGGGTAAATAATCAAAACATTAAATCAATAAAAAACTAGACCTCGCTGCACCCTTACAAGTGGGGTCCAGATGCCCTGAGTTCATCCACTCCCTGCCCCTCTGTGTTAACACAGAAAATCACTTTCCTGGTTACAGGCAGGATGCTGTGTAAGTATGCACACGCATACACACACCCACCCACCCACGCACGCACACACACACAAGCTATTTCATAATACGCACATGTACTGCCAGAGAAAAAACAGAGGAGATGGAGTGAGGTCAGAATCAAATTTGACAAGTTTGCCACGGTCACTCTTTAATGGATGTAAACGGATCAAACACGATGAAGTCCCCTGAGCACCTATTGGACAGCTCTGCTGGATCACCGTACCGCACTCACGGCTCAAGTTTCCATGGCAAAGTTCTCAACGTTTAGAAAACAGCATGTCAAAGGGTGGATGAGTGACATTTAGAAAACAGTAAATCACAACCGCATGAGGTGGATGATCACTTGGGACAGTGCATCAGGACAGAATGTTGAGGTTTGGCTGCCTTATGTTCACATTTCTAAAACCAAATGAAAAAGGTCTGTGGCAGCTCACGTTGAAATGTTTTTAAAGTCTATCAGTTCTTGTGTGGAAAGTTACATAAGCCTTAGAATACATTTCTAACAAGGCTTGGCCCCTATTATTTGTATGTGGAACACTCATTTGCATAATACTCTGCATGGAGTCTGATTCCATGCGAGGCCTGTTTCTGGCATTTGAGCCACTCTGCATTAAATGATGACATGTAGAGAGCTGGCCGCACTTGAGCGGTGTCTGCTGCACAAAGACTGTACCTTCTTCTCATTCGGTCCTGACCCACAGCCCAGTGTTAATGGTGGCATTGGTGACCCCAGGTTACCATGGTGGGCTACAGAGAGAGATGTTGTTTAGCCAGGCGGTTAATCAGCTTGTGCGCCCACGGTATGGCGGGGGGGGGGGGGGGGGGGGGGGGGGGGGGGGGGGGGGGGGGGGGGGGGCG